>PVHY01006742.1:22990-72398 GCA_004024945.1 Uropsilus gracilis
AAAAAGTTTCTGTTCAGCAAAAGAGACAATAAACAAAACAAAAAGAAACCCAACCAACTGGGAGAAAATTTTTGCCCTCCAGACAAGTGACAAGGGTCTGATAACAAAGATCCACAAAGAGCTCCTACAGCTCAACAAAAACAAAGCAAAAAACCCAATCAAAAAATGGGGAGAAGAACTAAAAAGACACTTCACCAAAAAGGAGATACAGATGGCTAATAGACATATGAAAAAATGCTCCACTTCACTAATAATCAGGGAAATGCAAATTAAAACCACACTGAGATACCATCTTACACCAGTAAGAATGGCCCACAAAAATAAAACAGACAACAAATATTGGTGCGGATGTGGAGAAAAAGGAACTCTCTTACACTTCTGGTGGGAGTGCAAACTGGTCCAGCCACTATGGAAGACTGTGTGGAGGACCCTCAAACAATTGAAAGTGGACTTACCATTCGACCCAGCAATCCCACTACTAGGAATATACCCAGAGAACATGAAGACATTAATTCAAAAGGACACATGTACGTGCATGTTCATTGCAGCCCTGTTTACAGTTGCAAAGAATTGGAAACAAACCAAATGCCCCCAAACGGATGATTGGCTAAAAAAAAATGTGGTACATATACACGATGGCATACTACGCATCCACCAAGGAGGACAAACACATGTCATTTGCAGCAACCTGGATAGAACCAGAAAGACTCATATTAGCAGAAATAAGCCAAAAAGAAAAAGAGAAGTACAGGATGGTCTCACTTATATGAGGGATATAGGGAAAATCAAACAAACAAATAAAAAATGAAAACAACCAATGGGACTGAACCATGGAGCGAGAGAGGAGGAGGAGGAAGAAGGCAGGGGAGGTGAAGAGTACGAAAGATCAAGATAGTTAACAAATGTTAGTGAAGTGGGAAAGCCCCAGGGTAAAATAAATAAATAAATAAAATAAAACAAAAAAAAAATCCTCATGGGTAAATAAGCTTGGTTACTATGTGGTACAACTCCTTCTTAGAGAAACACAATACAATCTAACATGTTAATGACTGAAAATACCTGTATTTAAAACTAATACCTAAAACTTTGGGCATTGGAACTTAAAGATTCAACTGGAAAAATTTTAAGAATGCTAACCTATATGCCTTTTATAAATGATTGATATTTACCTAAACATATGTGTAAATTTAAATTTTGTAAGTCACACTTTGAAAAAGGAAATTTGTAATTAAAAGACAATTTTATACAAAAACAAAAACAAACAAAAAAAAGAAACCTATTGACCTTTGGTAAAGCAAACGAAAAATCTTTTGCTTCCAATTAAGTCCAACTCTGAATCGTCAGCTATCTGCTACCCTTATAAGAGTTCCTGGTCACACCCTAGAGAAGTCTCTCCAGCTGCCTTTGTTCTGAAGGGTCAAGTGACAGTCTGAGGAAGTCACAGAATGCCATAGAAGAACTTTTCTGAAGGTAATCTAGATTAAGCTTTTAGTACATTTGTTTAAAAATATCAGATTTTAAAAATCCACTGGTCTTCTCTTTCCTCTTTGGAGTACAAAAACATTTAAAAATGTTGTCAACAAGAAGACAGGATAATGCATACAATTATTACATTGCTCATGTAAATATTGGCCCCTAGATTTGTGTATCTCATATGCAGTTATCTTTAATGGCCTAGGTAATGAAAGACAGAGAGCCTTCTCAACATCATTTATATTTAATCAGTAATAAGCCAAAGGAAGAATTTGGGAGTTGTTAATTTTTGACAAATGCATATATATTTGACCTAAATTAGTCAAAACAGAGTTAAAATACTTTCAAAAATATAGACATGCATGTTAGAATCAATATAGGAAACATAGGTTAAATTAATAAATTAATTCAGAACTATCTGAGAACTAGGGCTCTTAATTTTATCTTTTCTTGTGTTTTCTAATTTTTACCAAGGAATAAGCATCATTTTTATAATCACCATAACCATTAAATTGCCCATCAACTTACTGAAACAGAATTAAGAAAACTAGTAAGTCATAAGTATTAAAATATACTTATAAAAATATCAATGAAATAGCATCTACTATAGACACAATAAGTAAATCATGAAAGATTTTTAACTCATACAAGTGTGATAGCAAAGGAAAGGACACGATTCCAGTGTATATTTGATATTCACAACAAAAATATCTGGAATGGTTGAAAAGCAAAATTCAAAGCTGAATAAAACATGAATACTTGAGCAAAGCATTTTTTCTTAATTCTTAGAAAATAAATGCATTAATCTAGTCAGATAAGAGACTTCACAACAAGTCAAGAGAAAAAGGTGAGGAGCACAAAAATAGATTTCTAACCAAAAATTGCAACAGACTGATACTACGTAACTCATTATCAGAAAAAAGGAAGAAGGGAGTGAGGAAGAAAGAAAAGGAAGGAGGGAAGGAAAAAAGCTACCAGATATAAATGGAAGATTATTCTTAATGAAAAGTGAATATAAAATTTCCATTCTATACCTGGTTAAACTAAATTTAAAAATTAGAATAAATGAAGTATGGAAAACGTTGGACTAGTACATTTCAAGAATCAATTTCCACTGAAATAACTATTTACTGCCCAAGAGTGTTAAACATTGTTGGAACTTTAGAATATAATCTAAAATTATATTAACTATTTAAAGCAGGGGTAGGGCAGCAAAACTTTCGAGCATGTAGTGGCACTCCACTTACCTGAAATGCATCCTCCATTTTGGCTCAGGAGCTACTGTGAGAAATGCAACCCACATTCCTAAGTGAACTGCTAGTGCCAAAAGCTAATGTAAAGTTTACTTTTAAAAATATTACTCTATGGAGTAAACATCATGTTATGATTAAAACCAAACACAGACCAATCTTCCTCATGAACACAGATGCAAAAATTCTAAATAAAATCTTAGAAAACTGAATACAATAAAAACAAATGGGATTTGTCCCAGGGGCAAAGGGGTGGTTCAGTATCTGAAAATCCATCAACATAATCCCTCACATCAACAAGGAGTAAACCAAAAATCATATGATCATATCAGTAGATGCAGAAAAAGCATTCAACAAAGTTCAATATCCTCTCATGGTGAAACCCGTGAAAAACACAGGATAAAAGAAAGCTATCTCAACATAATAAAAATCATATATGACAAACCCACAACAAACATCACCCCTTTAATGGGGAAAAACTGAAATCATTTCCATTAAGATATGGAAACAAGCAAGGATATCTGTCCACTCTCACCACTACTTTTCAACATAGTACTGGAAGTTCTAGCTAGGGCAATAAGGCAAAAGAAAGGTTTAAAAGGAATACAAATATGAGAAGAAGAAATTATATTACATAATATTCTATGTAAGGATCCCCCAAAGTCCACACAAAAAAACTAATTAAAACAATAATCCAGGTTAGTAAAGTAAAGTAGCCAGTTACAAAATCAACACACAAAAATTTATTAGCCTTCTATTTGCAAAAAATCAAACAGAAGAAGAGGATATTTTAAAAATTTCATTTAATTTTATACCAATGAAAATTAAAAACCTGGTAATAAACCTAGCAAAATAGGTGAAAGACCTATACAAAAAATGCCCAGAAATAAAACCACATATGTACCAACTATCCAACTAATCTATGACAAAGGGGTAATACACATACATTGAAAAAAGGATAGCCTCTGTAACACATGCTGCTGGGAAAACTGAACTGCTACATGCAAAAGAATGAATCTATACTACTCCTTCACATCATACACACACACACACACACACACACACTCAAAATTGACAAAAATCCTGGATGTAAGATCCCAAACCATAAAATACATAGAAGAAAACATAGGCAAAATTCTTCATGATCTATACCACAAAAAAACATCTTTCAGGACACATTTATTCGTACAAAGAACAAAAAAAAAAAAAAAACCCATAAATAGCTGGGAACTATGTCAAACTAAAATGCTTTGTATAGCAAAAGAAACAACAACTAAAACAAAGTGACATACAAATGGGGAAATATTTTTGCACTCAACTGACATGGCTCTGATATCAAAATCCAACAAGGAACTTGTACAACTCAAAAAAACTAAGACAAAAAGCCCAATCAAAAAAATGAGATGAGCTTAAAAGATACTTCTCTAGAGAAGTGGAGTTTTTTTTGAAACTAGGTCTTGCTATGTTGCCCAGGGAAGTCTCAAACCTGAGGAATCAAGTGATTCCTAGCCTCAGCTTAGAAAGACCAAAAAAGACACTTCTCCAAAGAGGAAATACAAAAGGCTCATGGACAGAACAGTCTGACCTAGTTGATGGCACATGTATATTGATAAAAACCCTGAACATATGCTAATCTTCCCATTGTATAATAATAAGATCTCCACCTCTGAGTGGTATTTGTCCTCCCTTTTCTAAACATGTGATACATGAAGAAGCATGCTCTCCTATTGTGACTGTGTAAGGCAATTCTCCCTTCCCTCTCACAAGAACTATGTCATTCCTTGTGTTAGGTTTCTTGTGACTTATACAAGGAAATATTATCACACAACCTCTTTGGTAGCTTCAAAATCCACTCCCTTGATTAAAGATTTCATTCTTGAGTGAGGAACTAAAGAATGTTCCACCACAAGTAGTTAACAATAGGGCTTTTCCTTTTCTGATCTTCATAAATTTGCCTTATCCTACTAAAAGAAGCTGGGTATTTTACCCAGAATATTTAGGAATCTATTATTTCCCAAAGTTCATTTTTACATATATTTAGATGGTTGTGGCACTGGTGCCAGTCTGAAGTAATAGGTATTGAGGCCAATTAGGTCAGTTGGACACCAAAATGTTGCCTCTGATATGGAGTAACTCCGCTGGATCAGCAGACAGGGCTGCTGAGGTAGTTGAAAATTGTATTGGTTGCCATATTGCCTTGGTGGGTGGAATCTGAAAGACCCATGAGAAGAAACAAGAAGCACAAAAAAGGTGCATAAAGAGATGAGCCAGATAGAGGTGAGGGTGAAATAAGAGAATGACCAGCAGTAGAGGAGCTCAAGTGGTCAGACTGGGCAGAAGTTCCTTGGAAGAGTGAGGTGGCTGTTTTAAGAGTCATGGTGGGAGACTAGCCATAAGAGGAATATCTGGTGCAAAGTTGATGTCAGAATGACAGGCAGGGGGTGACCAGGGGCTGCTGAGGGCAGGTCTAGTGAATGTGGTCAGACACCACCAAAGATGGGCCTGGATAAGGAAGTACACATGTGATGCCCCATCAAGGTGTTATAGTTCATACCTGGAGATAACCAGGGATTTGGAAAACTGATTTTGCATCAGTATTTGTTGAAAAAGTTTGAAGAACCTGAAGAAGCTTATCAGCTTGAAATGCTGAAGAGCAAAGCAAAGAAAAGTTGGAAAAGAAGAATAGATATTGCAGAGTGCCTACCTTAGGTTTGGAGGGGCAAATGGGCACCATCTTAGACATGTGTTTGGAACTTTTGGACTAAAAGGTAATTGGGGTAAAATAACTGGCCACTTGTGGCATTAAGAGTTTTTTGGTTGGCTTTCTGTTTTCCTAGTTAATTTTCCTTGTTAATAAAACCCTGATATTTAAATTGCATTGTGACTTTAGCAATTGCTATGTGCAGGTGGGAAAAACCTGAAAGAATACAGGCTTCAGAAGTCACATTTTAAAAGTTCCACTTCTTTCCTTTGACTTATTTGTTGGAGGCTTCTGCCCCATTGGCACCCAATATCACCTCCAGTATCAAGTTTCCACTTTTACTGTACTGCTGTGGTGTGTCGTAGGAATTCAAAGTGTCATCCCATCTGTGAAGGCAATTCCTAAGTTAAATTTTTTAAGTCTCTTAACAGCCTCGACTTCTAGGTTGTATTTGAAAACTAGATGCAGTGCTAGCCAGTACCATATTTGAGAGATGGTCCCAAGTAGGAAATGTTGCCCTTGCTCCCAATCATAGAGTTGTACCTTGAAAGATTTGTTCTTGTCATAAAGATGTATGTGTTCAAGTTCTGGTTAGTGAAAGCATTCAGTTGTATCTTGATTATGAGCCTGGGAGGGCAAGCAGGTATTTCAAATGCCAAATTCTTGAACTGCAAATACTAACCTCTTCTATGAGGAGATACAGAAGGGCTCATCTGTTTCTCCTAAGTGAATATGACTCCTCTAAATAGTTTGGAAAATCATCAGAATATGGATGACTATGACAAAGAAAAAACTGAGAAAAGAAGATAATTTTACATCCAGGGTAGAACATTGTAATTTTCAAAAATAATTAAAATTTACAATGAACAAAAAAATCAGGAAATTTTGACCCATTTGCAGGAAAACAAGTAGAAACTACCCACAAGGAACTACAGAAATTGGACTCTTCAGAGAAAGACCAAACCTGTTATGTGCCCAAAGTGGTAAGGGAATCCATGGGAAGTGAACAAAAGGAAGTCAGGAAAATAATGGAAGAAAATAACAAGAGCAATGATTAAAACATAAAAATTATTAAGATGAACCAAATAGAAATTCTGAAGCCAAGAAATAAAATACATTAAATTTTTTACTGAAGGGTTAAACAGTAGATTTGAGTACAAAGAACAAATAAAAATCTTGAATACAGGAAAATTGAAAGTAGCTCTGAGAAGTCAAAAGGAAAAGTAATAAGTTCATAAGAATTTATGGCACAGCATTAAATTTATTAAAGAAAGAATTATGGGAATTTCAAGATGGGAAGAGAATCATGCACAAGAGTTGCTTAACAACCAAGAAAAAGGAAGGCATTGTAAAATTACTTGATTGAAATATTTAAATTATAATTTGATAAATAATTGAATACCAAGTATAGGTAGACTAAAGAGTAAGAGACTCCTGGAGCTGCATTTTTAGGAAGACCCACGTATTTCAAGGCTTTGCTCCAAAAACACCAACAAGTTCTCACAGTGAGTCTCAGAGAAAGAAGCTCTTCTGACTCTGCTAGGAATAATAATTCTTGTGACATATATCCAGACATTCTCCACAGAAAAATTCTACCATCTGGGAAAAAACATTGCCAGAGTATTGAAGAAAAAATTTTGTTTCCACTCAAGTTTCCCCTTCACTGATTTCATGTAAGAGGACAGATATCAGATTTACAATTAAAGAAACATGTTTGAACTCACAAACTAAAATCATAAGCCCAATAATCAATTGATATTTAATAATTAGATTATAGAATTCTTTTCCACTAATTATATTCACTGGGCTCCAATAATATAATAGAGGTAGGAGCTAATTGAACTTGAGATGTAGGTGTTCTTATAAAGGAATGTTCTTATATAAGGAGATACTTATGAAAGCACAATGTTAAAATAGAATAAAACAAGAAAATTAGAAGACTTTGAAGTGTCTGACACCTATAACTATATTCAACATTAGTTATAGACTGAATTCTAGTCAGATTAAGTAATCATACTATAGTTAGTTATCTAACTTCCTAATATAAAATGTAACACATCCAACTTTTAATAAAATATAATAAGGCATAACAAAGGCAAGGGAAAATAATCCACACTCTGAAGAAGCAAAGGAAGCATCAGAACCAGACTCAACTATGACAAATGTATGCAATTATAGAAAAGGCTGTTGAAAATACATATAATTGATATATTAGGAACAAAGCCCTAGCCAGCAAGAAAGGCATCACCAGCAAATGGCAGGCACCCATCCCCAAGTGTGGCAGTGACTTTGCTCAGTAGCCAGTGACCCCAAGAGAGGCCAGAAGTGCCAGGACTGCACAGAAAATAACCCAACAGACTAAAAACAACAAAAACAGTATTAGACACCTATATTTCTCCTCCAAAAGGAACCACAGAAGAAGCTCTATAGTATCTACTAACCACAGTCCCTCTTAGAGGAACACAGAAGTGACATGTTGTCCCACCAGCCTAAAAGGCAAGAAATTACAAGAAGACCAAGTGTGCCATAGTAATCACATCCATCCATCATGTATGCTCAGGGAAACGGAACTGCCCACCCAAAGCAGCCAAAGGAAACAAACAAAAAATATTACGCACCTCATCTATATAGACACAAAGGCAGAATCAACTACAAACTACTAAAAGACCCAATCATCATGCCAGCCAATACTAGGACCACGGTCACTCAAAATGTGGAGGAAGTGAGAAAACAAAGTACAGTCAAAAGGCAAACACCCAGCAACCCCCACAGAAACCAATACACCATCAAAGGAAAGAAAAACTCTAGAAACCAACAAAAAACCAACAGAATAATAAACAGAAAGATAAAAAAAAAAAGAAGCTAATCAGAACCTCAAAACAACAACCAAAAAACACAACTTCAGAACCTCAAATATCAGTAATAGAAAAAAAGTAAACCCTAACCTCAAAATGACTTTCCAAAAACCAACACCAAAACAGCAAGTATCAATTATCACCCTAAATATCAATGTTCTAAATTCAGCAATTAAAAGACAGAGAGAACTTGGCAGCGAAGAGCTCACACCCCAGCAGCCCAGAGGGACTCAGGTGAGGGCTCCAGCCAACACCAGACTACTTCCAGTTGCCAAGGTAATGCACTTGGGTGATAGGGTATGGCTATGAGCTTTGCAACTGGATGAGCCTCTGCTATTCAGGCTGGTGAACTGAGTTACTGGCCCAGGAAAACACAACTTGGCAGTGAAGACCTCAAACCCCAGCAGCAGCACAGATGCCCAAACTCGAGAACTAAGGACACTAACTGCCCAAGAGTGTCAAGACATCCCAGTCAAAAAGGTTTATACAACAAGCCCTAGACACTCTGGGGCACTAAAAATATTTAAGACCCATCAGTCTAAAAGAGGAGAAACAATGAAAAAAGAAGACAGACAATACAATAGAAACCACATCTACTCACCACATTCACTCTCTGAAAAGGAACTGGTCCCCCAAAATAGCCAATGGAAATGAGATAATCACTGCAGTAACAAAATCACAAACTCAGAGTTAACCACAACTAGATAGGCTTCAACATGCCATCTAGTACTAAAACAGTAGCCACTCAATACGTACAGCAAGTCTGAAAGGAAAACACAGGAAGGAGGAAGAATACAAATACTTAAGCAAGCTCTAAGAAAAATAACTCATCACCAAAGGATAAACACAGCCAAAAACAAAATGGATAACATGGAAGAAATGCTTTATATGTCAGGCAAAGAATGCAGAATCAACATGATAAAAACACTCAAAGAGGCCAAGGAAGAGGGGAAAAGAGGGAAGCAAGAGGTTAGAAGCTTTCAATGAACTAAAAAAAGTAGCAGAAAAATATAGAAAAGAATGCAGCAAATTGAGCAATATAATTGATGACCAGAAAATGAAGCACTAAATAAGAAACTGCAGGATATACAGTGTATAAAAGGATCAATAGAAGAGCTCAAAATGCAGGGAAAAGCCAGGAAAGCAGTTAGAAGAAATAGAAGACTGAATCAGCACACTAGATGATACAGAAATAGAGAGGATAAAGAAAAAGAGAGAAAAACCAAGTAAGAAGACAGAAGGAAAAATCCGAGATCTGTCAGAAACCCTAAAGAAAACAAATATAAGAGTATCTGGAATCCTAGAATGAGAAGAGAAAGACATAGGATCTGACAGGTTTTTCAATGAAATAATGGAGGAAAATTCCCCAAACCTGAAGAAAGAAATGAAAATAGACATACAGGAAGCAAAAAGGACACCAAACTACTTTATTGAAAGAAGAAATACAGCAAGACACATTGTAGTAAAACTTTCAAGAGCCAAGAATACTCTACCCAGCAAAACTGTCCTTCCTTTACAAAGGAAAAATTAGAACTTTCTCAGACAAACAAAGCCTCCAGAAATTTGCTACTACCAACCCCCCACTCCAATAACTCTGCAAGAAGCCCTAAGACTAAAACCAAGAAAAGAATGAATAATAAAAAGAAAAGAAAGAAGAAACTAAAACAGAACCGAAAATGAGCCCCAGGAACACAATGTTAGAACCTAAACATCAATAATTACTCTAAATAGCAATGGGCTAAACTCATCAATCAAAAGACAGAGTTGCAGACTGGATTAAAAGACAGAATCCAACATTCTGCTGCCTCCAAGAAACACATCTAATCCCAAAAGATAAGCACAGATTAAAGACAAAAGATGGAAAACAATTCTACAAGCAAATGCTCCCCCCCCCAAAAAAAAAGGCAGAGCTAGCCATTCTTATAGCATGGATGTGCAGAGAAAGAAACTCTTTCTTACACTGCTGGTGGGAATGTAAACTGGTCCAACCACTATGGAAAGCTGTGTGAAGGACCCTCAAATTAATGAAAATGGAACCACCATTTGACCCAACAATTGCTATCTTGGAATCTACCCAAAAGAGACCTCAATGTGGTTACAAAGGGACACCTGTGCTTGGATGTTTACCGCAGCAACATTTATAATTGCAAGGGCTTGGAAACAACCCAAATGCCTCAAGACAGATGAATGCATAAAAAAGACGCTTTATGTATACACAATGGAATATTATTCATCAATTAAAAAATGACAAATTTGATGATTTTATGATAACATGGATATACTTAGAAGAAATCATATTAGCAGAAACAAGTCAAAAAGAAAAAGACAGAAACTAAATGGTTTCACTAATATATGGGATATAGGGAAAAAATAATCAAAAGCCATGAGGAAAAGTCAAAACAAACTACCATTTGACCCAACAATTGCTATCTTGGAATCTACCCAAAAGAGACTTCCATATGGGTACAAAGGAACACCTCTGCTTAGATGTTTACTACAGCACTACTTATGATTGTAAGGACTTGGAAGCAACCTAAATGCTCCAAAACAGACGACTGGATTGAAAAAAAATATATGGTATATATACCCAATGAAATATTACTCATCAATTAAAAATGAGAAATTTGATGATTTTATGATTAAAATCGATGGACTTAGAAGAAATCATACTAACAGAAACAAGTCAAAAAGAAAAAGACAGAAACCAAATGATTTCACTGACATATGGATATAAGAAAATAATAAACAAAAGTCATGAGGTACAGTCAAAACAATCTAACCACCAAACTGAGGCATACAACTTGGGACAAGGGGAAGGGGGAATGGTGGGGAGGGTGGGGATTTGAATACCTGGAATTACAAAGATGTGCAATTTAGATATAAATAAATTTTAAAGAATAAGAAAAGACACAGAGTAGCAGAATGGATCAAAAAACAGTACCCAGCATTCTGCTGCCTGCAGGAAACACACTTAATCACAAAAGATAAGCACAGACTAAAAGTAAAGGGCTGGAAAAAAATTCTGCAAGCAAAAGGCCCCCAGAAGGCAGGAGTAGCCATACTAATAGCAGATAAATTAGATGTTAAGATAAAAAAGGTGACAATGGATAAATAAGGATACTGTATAGTGGTAAAAGAGTCAATAATTAACAAAGACATAACAATTATTAACATATACTCACCAAATGAGGGAGCACCAAAATTCATTAAACGACTACTAACAGCACTGAAAACAGACATTGGTGAAAATAAATACTTGGTAGGTGATTTCAACACACCTATCACACCAAAAGAAAGATCAACAAAACAAAAACTAAACAGAGACAGAAAAACACTAAATGAAGATCTAGACTATATGGACCTAATATGTATCTACAGGACACTGCATCCCCAAAGAAAGGAATACACCTTCTTCACAAATGCACATGGATCATTCTCAAAAATCGACCACATATTAGGACACAAAGCAAACATTAACAAATATACAAAGATTAAAATAATACCAACTTTTCCTCCAATCATAAAGGCATCAAACTAGAAATCAACAATGAAAAGAAAGGAAGAAGAATGCCCAATACATGGAGACTGAAACATGCTACTAAGAGAAGACTGGATAACTGAGGAAATTAAAGAAGTAATTAAAACCTACTTTGAGACAAATATCAAAGAAGATACAACATTCCAAAATGTTTGGGACTCAGCAAAAGCATTTTCAAGAGGAAGATTCTTAGCAATACTGGCTCATATGAAAAAGCAAGAAAACAACCAAACAAATAACCTAATCTCCCAAATCGAAGAACTAGAAAAAGAACAAAAAAAAACAAACAAAAAACTCAGCAGAAGACAAGAAATAATAAAATCAGAAATAAACAATCTAGAAAATAAAAAGATTATTGAGAAAATCAACAAAACCAAAAGTTGGTTCTTTGAAAAAATATATAAAATTGATAAACCCCTGGCAAACCATACAAACAAAAGAAGAGAGAACACTCAAATAAGCAGGATTACAAATGAAAAGAAATTACAACAGACACATCAGAAATCCAAATGATAATCAGAGATTACTATGAATACCTATATGCAAACAAATATAACAACCTGGATTAGATGTTTATTATAGCACTATTTATAATTGCAAGGACATGGAAACAACCGAAATGCTCCAAGATAGATGACTGGTTGAAAAAGATTTGGTATATATACACAATTGGATGGAATATTACTCATCGATTAAAAATGACAAATTTGACAATATTTTGGTAACATGGATGTACCTAGAAGAAATCATATTGGCAGAAACAAGTCAGAAGAAAACAACAAGTCAGAATTAAAAAGACAGAAACCAAATGGTTTCACTAATATATGGACAACCAAACGAAAAGTACATAACTGGGGGTGGGGGATGGGAGTGGTGAAACCAACTGGAGTGGCCAGGGAGGGGAGGTGGTGGGTGACCCCTGGGGATCACAATGATGTGAATATATATTATGTAAATAAATTATTTTAAAAATAATTGATATATTAAGGAATCTAGTTGGAAAATTAGAAACCATGTAAAAAGCAGTAAAATATGAGAGGTAAAAATTGTAAAAATATAATTAAAAGAATATGTTCCAATCAAAGTCACTGCTAAATAAAGCACATGTTTGTCAAACTTTTTATTAAACTCAACATAGCAGAGAAAAGAATTAGTAAGCTAAAAGATAGATCAAGAGAAACTTCCAGGATGAGCTGCAAAGTGAAAAAGATTATTAAAAGATAACCACTCATTTCTAAAAACACTGATGAACAGGAAAGGTCAAATAGAAAACTGATTATTTTGGGGAACCCTGTTCAAATAAAATTAAGAGGTGATCCTAATAATACACCAGTGAAAAGTGGTATAAATATAGGCACTAATTTATAACAGTTGAGATCCATGGACTCCATTCTCATGTTATTGAAACCTTCTTCAAGTTTTGGTGAGAGCAACTGGGGACTTTCCCACTGAGAAATGATCTCCCTTTATTGTAGATGCTTGCCAGGAAGCATCTAGAACTGACTCCAGTTCTGTATCACCAGTCTCCGGTTTCTTGCCAGGAGGTTAGTATCTCTCTATTTTTTACTGTCAGTTGAGATGTATGCTTATATTTGCAATGCAGAACTCCAATAAATTCCTGTTGTGGCTATACATATTTTACAAGAGTAGTCAGTGTTACCCCTTCACTCTGGTGGAAAGTAGGACCTTTGAGATTCTAACAAGATAGAAGAAGAAAGAGACCATGAAGCAGAATAAATATTTGAAATAATAGAATCAAAAAGTTTTATAATTTATTGATTATGTACACAAACTTTTACAGGAACCCTCTAACCACAGATTAAACCATGGGGTATGACTGGCTTTACTGAGAGTCAGACTTTGCAGTCAATCCTACAATAATGACCAGCCCTAGCACTCAGTGGCCAGACTTGAGCCTGGCCCTACCACATATCTTGTAGGCCAGTTCTGGGCATTGATAGCAGCAGTATCAAAACATAACAGCTACTATGCTCCCTGACCTCTGCCAGCTCTGAAGGCTCTGACAACAACAATCACTCCTGAACCCCATAGTGCTTGGTTTACAAGCTACTCAGACAAGAATTAGGCCGCATTGAAGCTTCCACTAGTCACAGATCCCCTGAGCCCACCATGGATGAGAACACCTGATCTCAATGTAGATTGGTCTCGGCAATTATTCAGAATTTTGCCTAAAAATGTTATGAAGGAATTGTAAATGGAACAATTATATTCAAGCTACCTATTGCCTCTCAAGTGTTTTGAAAGCATTCAGGACTTTACATGAGTTATTCTGATTGGAGATTGACCATCACCAATTAAGCAATTGGAATTTAAATTATGTTTGAATGGCAGACCCTGAAAAGAATATAAGCCAGGATAGCAGGCAGTTTGAGGTTGTTTATCAGACAGCGTCTGATCATATTCACCAAGATTCCTGGAAAGGTCTTCACAGGACATTTCATCAAAAAGATCCATTAAGAAAGAAACCTCTGCAGACTTCAAGACCTTTGAGAGGCCATAAGAAGGATCTTTATAGAAACCATCAAGAGATCTGACTGCTGCATCTGCCTCTGGCTCTGCCTCTAATAATGCCTGCAGAGGGCACCATTAGTCTGTGCTTGTTGCCTTTAAAAGGGCTGTTTGCTATTGACTTATGGCGATCCTAAGAGCTATTTGTTACTGGCACAATGGCATATCTAAGAGTTACAATCTGGGGCCTATTTTTTGGCACCATCACCTGCTGGCAGGTGATAACTAGAACTACAGAACAGTGCTAAATGATGCTGTTGACCTGTGGCCAGCACTGCTAACCTGTGTCTAGCCACCTCTGAGAGCTGTACACCACCTCTGACCATCAAAACTAGCTCCTGGTGCTTTTGCATGCAGCACTGTCCAACATCTGTTGCTTTCCAGCCCATCCTTCAGCTACTGTTGTTGACTCCTGCAGTGTAACCTCAGCAACTCCACATGTGGTCACCTCCAGCTGCCACAATAAATTGGTTCCTGGTCTGCTAATTACCAGTGGGACAACATGAACAGACTTTATTTTGGAAAACTGGACATTGTGAATACTATCTGGGGTAGACTAGCTGGACATTTGTGGCCTAAGAAACTCATTCCCTTTTTCCATTTATCTCTTTGTTATTAGACACCATTGTTTGACAACATGAGCCTCAATGGTGTTTTACTATTGTGAGCATATGGGTGAGAATCCACAAAGAGCAACTTGTTCCCCAGCCTTTGCATTGTTTTAAAAATTTAAAATCAGCAAGCAACTTCAGAGAAGTGGCAAGATGGATACATTTTAAAGAACAATTACACATAGATAGCTAGAGAAATAAAAATAATAAAAAAGTGAGATTAAAAACCTTATTTCCTAATTTGAATGGAAATAAAAATCAATTAGTTGAAATAGTACTACCAAAACAAGAAATATTTATAAATCACAGATATATGGAAAAATGACAATACAAAAATGAAAGATAATAATTAGGAATATTCTGTTATAAGGTAACTTGATGTTGTGTTTTTTAAGGGGATTTATTTTTTGAAAGATAATTCTATTGTAGGAGGAGGGATGAAATGAAACGATATAAGATAACCAATTAGAGAAACAGAGAAGCATAAAAATGGGGGATACAAAGAAAAATTCAAACAAAGAACAAATGAACAAACAATACTTTCTGAGCAATGAATTTATATTGTTCCATCTCTGTCAATAATCTCCAGGTGTGAATCTAAAAATTATCTATATGTTGCCTATAAAGAAATAAGCATTTGATATCTGAGCACAGGTGTCCCTTTGTACCCACATTGAGGTCTCTTTCGGGTAGATTCTCAGAAGAGCGATTGGTGGGTCAAATGGTAGTTACATTTTCATTAGTTTGAGGGTCTTCCACACAGCTTTCCATAGTGGTTGGACGAGTTTACATTCCCACCAGCAGTGTAAGAGTGTTTCTTTCTCTCCACATCCACACCAGCCTGTTTTTTGGATGTGGGTCATTCTTACTGGTGTAAGGTGGTATCTCATTGTGATTGTGATTTGCATTTCCCTAATTGCTAGTGACATCAAGTGCCTGTTGGTCATTCACATTTCCTCTTTGGAGAAGTGCCTTTTTAGTTCTCTCCATTTTTTAATTGGGCTTCTTATTTTGTTTTTGTTTAGTTGTGTAAGTTCCTTGTGGATCTTTCTTACCAAACCCTTATCACTCTTGTGGAGGGCAAAATCTTTTTGCCATTCAGTTGTACTTCTTTTGTTTTTTTCTGTTGTCTCATTTGCTATACAGAAGCTTTTTATTGCAGTACTATTTATAATTGCAAGGATATGTAAAAAGCCCAAATGTCCCAAAACAGAAGAATGGATGAAAAAGATGTGGTATATATCCACAATGGAATATTATTCATCAATGAAAAATGATGGATTTTGATGAATTTATGTTAACATGGATGTACTAAGAAGAAATCATATTAGCAGAAACAAGTCAGAAAGAAAGACAGAAACCAAATGGTTTCACTTATATATGGACAACCAAACAAAACTACACAGTGTGGGGGGCAGCTGGAGCGGTCAGGTAGGGGAGATGGTGGGTGACTCCTGGGGATTATAATAATATGAAATATATAATTAAATAAATTTTAAAAAAGAAATAAGCACTGCATTTAGTAATTCTAATAGATTGATATAAAGGAATGAAGGAAATGATACTATGCTAACACTAATCAAAAGAGTCAGAATAGCTACTATCATTTTCATACAAAACAGACTTAATAATGAGAAAACCTATCAGGCATCAAGTCTTACATTATAATAATAGAGTAACTTCTCGAGGAATATAAAACAGTCCTTAAAGTGGAGGTACCTAACAAGAACACATCAAAATATGTGAGGCAAAACATAATGAACTGTAGTGTGAAATAGAAAAATTTACTATTATACTTGGAGACTTCATCACTACTCCTTTAACAATTGATACATTCAGAAGTCAGAAAATTGGCATGAATATAGTTGACCTAAAAGGTATTATCACTCAACATGATCAAATGATGTTTTTAGAAAAATCCATCCCAAAGTAGAACAATATATATTATTTTCAAGTTCACATGAAAAATTCATCAAGATAGCCTATAAACATTAAGAGAATTTAAAGGATGGAAGTAACAAAAAGTATTTTCCTCAGAACAATGAAATTTATTGACACCAATAACAGAAAGATAGAAAGATTATACCTAAACATTTAGAACTTAAACAATATATTTAAATTTAACATATGGAGGAAAGTTTTAAGAGAAACTTTAAAAATATTTTGAACTAAATAAAAATTAAAAAGCAACATATTTAAATTTGTAGGATCAGTAAAATCCTTGGAAATTAAAGTATTAAATGCTTATCATAAAAGAAGGAAGCTCTAATGCCAATGAAGTAAGCTTCAGTTTTAGGAAACTAGAGAAAAAGAAAAATTTATGCATAAGACAAAAGGAAAAAAAAAACAGAAATCAATAAAACAGACATGAAAAGCAAAAGAGGAAATCAATAAAATACAAAGCTAATTCTTTGGGAAGCACAACAAATTTTTAATTAACCAAGGAAAATTAAAATTTACAATATTAGAAATAAATGAAAGTTCATAACTCTCTATCCCATGGAACACAAATGGATCATAAAGTAAAACTAAAAAAAAAGAAGAAAAAAAGTGCATTCACAAATTTTATAAATTAGACTAAATGTATAAGTTACCCAAAACAAAATCACATACAGGCTATGATCACAAGACCTGTGTCTACTGAATAAGTTTTACCAATAATTAATAAATTTCTGAGAATGAACTAGGCCCAAATGTTTTCACTGTTGACTTACTGCTAACCAAATATTAAAGTAAGAGTTACCTCCAACTTTACAGTGTCTTTCAGAAAGTATAAGTAGAAAATCAACTTGCTTACTCATCCTATGAGATCATCATTACTTTAATATGAAAGTTATATAGAAGTATTTTAAAAAAGGAAACCACAGACTAATATCTGTTAAGACCATCCATGTAAAAATACTTAATAAAATATTATCAAATAGTATCAACAAGGTATAAAATATATATAAATCATCAGCAACTGAAATCCACTCATGGTATGAGAAGTAGTTTGAAAATTTGAAAAATTAATGTAATTTACTACACCAACAAACTAGAAAACAAAAATTATATGATCATATTAATTGATGCAGAAAAGACACTTGACATGAAACCCACTCATGAGAACTCTCCAAAAATGAAAAATGTGGTATAGAGTCAATAACTTGATTAAATATATTTATGAAAGCTTGAAGTTAACTTCAAACTGATTGATAAGAAAAATGAAAGTCTTCTGAAAATCAGCATAATTCTAGAAAATTTGGTATATTACACTGAAGTAAAAATACTTCAGAATATTTTAACAAAGAGTATTTAGCAAAATACTACAAACTAGGTAGGTAGTTTTATCAATTAATTTTATCACAGATCTTTAAGCTGAAAGTCTAAGTTAAAGGTGCCAAAACAGTCAGGCTCTTGTAAATGGTAAATGTTCTTTTATCCGGTATTGTGTGACCTCCTAGAAATGTATTACATGTGTTCACAACCTCAAAACTTAATATAAGGCTATAGTAATCAATACAATGTGCTAATGGCATAGCAATACATGTGCATATATTCTGAGTATTATTGACAACTTCAGTTTCAGTCAATTATTTTTGACAAATATACTGATATAGTTTAATGGGGAAAATAGTACTTAGAATAAATAGTTCTAGGATTGATAAATATCTTCCTGAAACTATTTTGTAATGTCTTATATTTAATTCAAAATGGATCATATACTGAATTTAAGCAAAATATGAAAGTACTAAAGAAAATATAAGAATACATAATCATAATATACTATAGGCAATGAGTATTTAGAAATGATAAAACAAAACTGCAAGTAGAACAAAAACATAAAACAAAAAACATGAAACATAAAACAAAAAAAAAATCAGACTTTAAAATCTTAAAAAATTGCACTG
Source organism: Uropsilus gracilis (assembly GCA_004024945.1). Lineage (NCBI taxonomy): Eukaryota > Metazoa > Chordata > Mammalia > Eulipotyphla > Talpidae > Uropsilus > Uropsilus gracilis. The sequence continues at coordinate 41,838 of PVHY01006742.1, forward strand.
TATGTGAAAGTACAAAAAAGTGAACAGATAATGCTCAGAAAGGTGGAATATTTATTAAAAAACATACTTGATAAAGGATTTATATCCAGAATATATACAGAATCTTTATAACTCATAAGAAAATATTTTAAAAATTAGAAATGACATGACTAATCTTAATAGACATTTTTCTAGTGAAAAAATTCAAATTGCCAGTAAATAAATGAAAATGTACAAAATCATTAGATTTTAGGAAAAAAAGTGAATTTAAACCATAAGCTACTTCACCTGTTTTAGAATGGCTATTAAAAAACTAAATTTGATGATGATATATAAAAATGATAATTGTTGGTTTTGCATGTTCAGCTACTGTGGAATATAGTTTAACTTTTCTTCAAAGAGTTTAACAATAGTTAGCCTATGACCCAGTGATTGCACTTAAGTATATGCCTAAGACATTTTAAAATATGTTACAGCAAAAAATTGTACACAAATAATCACTGCTTTGTTCTTAATAATAGTCCCAAATCAGTATAATCAAGATGTCCAAGAACTTTAAAATGGATAAGAAAAATTGGTAAATCCATACAGTGAAGTACTGAGCAATAAAAATGAATGACTTACTAATTCACATTATAAAAAAGATAATTTTTATAACTTAGGCTAAATGAAAAGCTAATTATAAAAGTTCCCATATCATAAAATTACTTTTAAATGAAATATAATTCACATTGTATTTGTAATATGAAGCAAATTTACACATAAAGTTGTTTGCATTTTATTTAGTATTGGGGGAGAGGGTATATTTTCATTAATTTTTCAACATAGGAAGAAATGGATACATGTAAAAGAAAATTTTCAAGGAAAAATATTTTTTATATTTATAGAAAACATTTTTAAGGAAAAAAGTACATTGTAATACAGTGTTGGAATTAACTGACAAAGATTTTACTATTAGCACTATAATTCAGTCAATGAAAAAAAGATATTTGTATATGAAATGTAAACAAGAAGAGTACCTGCTAAAAGAAGATATTGACTAAGATCAGAAGTCTCCTAAAAACATTGAAAAGTATACCCTTAAAATGAGAGGAAATTACACAAGAGCTTTGAACCAGAATGTAAAAAGGCAGTCAACTGATACTAACTAGTAGAAGTAGATGATGGAATTACCTGAAAAAAGCCTTTGAGCAGCAATCACACAAATGCTGAATAAATAAAAACTATTTAGGTATAACTATGTGTAGAAAATTGTCTGATTTCACTGGGATGAGTTAAGTGTGGTCTTATCTATGCTTGCTTAGATCCTCTCTGACTTATCATGGAATTATATCATATATTTCATATATTCTGTATACTTATTGCCCTGTATCACTACTAACATACATCAGTTCAGTGGGTGTAATGCTTCTTTCTGTTACTCAAGACTATTCATAGGTAAGGCCCAAGATAAATGATAACCCATAGAATTAAAAATCCTCAGAAGTAGGGATTACTGTTGATTCACTGATAAATCCTCAGTGCTGGGCATTCAACCATGTTCAATAAATATTTGTAAAATGAACAAATGACTATCTAGAGGGAGAAAAATCAATATATATTCAAGAATGAATTATAAAGAGAAAAAAAAGGGAGCTGAGGGGTAATTATGACCTTTTCATTTAGATGTTGTAAACAGATAATCCTAATAAACTGCTTCTTTCATGTCTTTAGATTTCCCATAGTTCTCCAAAAACACGTCACCCATTGTGGGTAATTGAAATTGTTACTTCTGACAAACTGCCCAATTAGTAAAACTACTTTCTCCACTCTACCATTTTCTGAATCAAAATACCTACTAGTGTTTACTTATCTAAAGTCAATAATATCCTCAATGAATTTAAGAAGGAAATTGTGGAACTTATTAATACATTTCTAAACCTTATATATCCTGAATTGTAAAATGCCAATTTTACATGTAGAAAAAAAGACATATACAGCAGAAGAAAATACAATATTATTCAATAGATACACTTCTGACTGGGAAAAAAATTGACAGAATATATAAATGATAAAGAATAAATATCCAAGATACAGAAAAACTTACATAATGCAACAATGCAAAAAACAAATGCCCCAAACCCATTAACCAATGGACAGCAGTTGTGAATAGACAATTTACAGAAGAGGGTATCCAAAAAGCAAAAGGCTTATGAAGAAATGAGCACTGCCATATCTAATATGAGAGACTCAGATTAAAACTACAAAGAGATGCTAACTCAGACACATTAGAATGGCACATATTAGAAAGAAAACCTAACAACAAATTCTGTGATAAGGCACAGAAAATTTCCACTTTTGGTGGGAATGTGAACTGGTGAAACCATTATAGAAATCAGAATTTACTTAAAAATTAAAATACAGTGCAACCCAGCGATCCTGGTCTTGGGCACATAGTCACAAAATAAAACCACTAACAAAAGACCGTATATAGCTCATATATGTTCACAGCAGCATTCTTTAAGTAAGTAAGACATATAATGTCTTAAGTTTCTTTCAAATTATAAATAGACCAACATGTTGTAAATACATACCACATAGTCATAAGCCATATGTAGTCAAAAGATAGGATGAAATGCAGTCATTTTCAACAAAATAGAGAAAATTTGAAAGAATTATATGCATCAAAGTAAGCCAGAATGATTAAAGTGATTAGGCATTCATTTAACAATAATTCAACAATGTAAAATACTTTAAAAAATGAGTGAATATTCCCTCTAGGGTTAAGAGGGCAGGGGGGAGGAAAAGGGAAAAAGGCACACAAATGATGCTGGTGAGGGAAAAATGACAGAAAATGATGGGAAGATAAGAAAGTAGAAAAAAGAGAAGAATTTAAAAATCTTTACTTCTAGGATAGGCACTCAAATATCGACAGTATTAATATTTATCCACAGTGTAGAGGAAAGAAACTGCTCTGTGTTTGAATCTTAGGTATTACAAATGCTAAGTCTACCATTTAGGCAAATTTATCATCAGATGAATGCTATTATTGATAATAATATTAGAGATTAGATTTTGTCTTAGCTGCAAGTAAGAAATGTAAATCTTATTTTATGCTGTCCATAAAATCAGACTCTGCAAAAAACTAGTGACTGTTAATTTATAAACTTCTGCCAAAATCTGTCCTCAATACATATCTGAGTTTGGGATTACCTCTTGCCTATGTGAATACCTTCAGAGTTTTCTGCATAGTGTGCTCCTGGTTTTGATTCTACACATCACCTATAACTTAATTAATCCAATTCTCCTTCTATTCTTCTATTATTAGTCTATCTAGATCACCAGTGTCACATAAAACCGTACTGAAGAAAGTGTGGAAAACAACAAAAGAAAAAATTGAAGTGTAAAAAATAAAATTATCTGTGCAAAGTAATTCATAAGGACACATGATGTAGTTCTAGGAAGATTTCTTTTTGTTACAAATTAGAACTTTCTGGTCCAAGAACACTCTCGGAAACCTACTTTTTAAAATACAAACAGATAATCTTTGTTTAGAATCAGTTCATTTCAAGCAGTTTCAATTTTGTACATTTAAACTAAGGATGTGAAAGCACAAGAAAGTATGAAAACTTATTAACTAACTTCTGTATAATGAATCAAATATTCTTAGCCTCTATAAATACTTTCAACACAAGTTACAGTCCCTGTATCAAGTTTCAAATGAATCATGAACCCATTGGCAAGAATTCAGTTTTCTTTACTCTGATGGGCCACAAGATAATACCTTAGCCTTCAGGGTTAAGATTATATGTAATCATAAAATTCTAAACACTATAAAATATTCTATTTCAGATAAATAGACAGGCTAGATGTTTAATCAGAAAAGTTAATTAATTTAAAAATATTTTATTTTAATAAAATATGTAGAAGATAAGATTTACCATTTTAACAACTTTAAAGTGTACAATTCAGTGGAATTAATTACTTTCACAATGTTATACAACCACAATCATGATATGTTTCCAAATGTTTGCCAGCATACCAAACAGAAACTAAAAAGAGAAGAAAACAAAAGGGAAAATGTAGTCAAAGAATGGATAGTAAGTCAAGTGTATCATTTTGCCATTCTGTATGGACTAGCCTATTGAAATCATGATGTTCAGAACTTAGAAAATCTGGGACTAGAAAAAATAGTCAGAAAAAGGACCTATTTGCCTAAAGGGTTGATTACAGTTGGGTCATTTTAGACAAGGACCCCAGTAAGGGGTCCAGGTTCGCAAGAGCTGAAATAAGAGGATAAATGTGTCGACAGCCTGTGATATTGAGGTCTGAATCAAGCAATGTCTACTATAAAATCTTAAGTCTCAGTACTCAGTAATGAATTTTAATTACACATCCACCCATGTACCCCCACAAATAGCTATTGAGCACCTGTACTGAGCAATTAATGAATGTAGTAGGCAAATTCTTACAAGTTAAAGAATGAAATAGAAACTGATATTGGTAAGCAGAATAATGCTCCTTTAGAAATATCAATGTATTAATCCCCAAAATATTATCCTAGATACAAAAGAAAATTTGCAGGTGTGATTAAGGTTACAAACTTTAGAATGAGTAAACTTTCGGGCCAGACATGGTGGTGCATGCCTGTTAGCGGCAGCCTAGGAAACTGCGGAGGGGACCAGGAATCGCTGTTCTAGTCCTGCTCGGGGCAACATAGTGAGACCTAGTTCCAAAAAAATAGCTGGGTGTGGTGGTGTGTGCCTGTAATCCCAGCTACCTGGGGAGCTGAGGTTGGAGACTGCTTGAGTTCATGGTACCCCGGGCATTGTGAGCCTATGGTTCCACAGGTGATAATAGTGAGTTCTAGTATCAGGGCAAAAAAATGAGTAAACTTTCCTGAACAATCAGAGAGGGCCCAATCTAATCACAAGTCTTGAAAAACTAAACATTTTCTTATTGTATTCAAAGGAATACAATATGACAGAGTCAACCTTTCATTGATAGCTTTAAGATGGAATAAAGAGCAACAAGTCATGGAATGCAGTCATTACAGAAGCTTGAATTACATTCAGTTTGCAGTCAGAAAGAAAATAGAGACCTAAATTCTACAGCTCCAAAGAACTCAAATGATCAGAGAAAAAAATCCTGCCTTATGCTTCTAGAAAGGAAGGAAGTCCTTTAACCTCTTGATATTAGTCTCATGAGACAAATGTTGGACTTCTGACCTATAAAAGAGTAAAATATTTCTATTTTTAAGTCCCATGTTTATGATATTTTGAATTCGTTATAGAAGCAATAGAAAGTTTGTGAAAAGTTGAGTAAATGAAAACAAAAGCAAATTGACTAGTCTGTACAAGGTTAAGACTATGGAAAAAGAGTAGCATACACAAAGGATGTAGCATTTGGTAAATTAAGCTAAAAGTATTAACACAGACTTTTCAGATGCTAACAGAGATCAAATCTAAATAATGATGAGGCAAAACCTGCTTTTTTCCAAAAATAAGAGGTTACTTCTAATTACCTGTGGCTACAATATTAAAATATCTCATAAGTTAAATAAATGATGTTGCATTCTAAATAATTGATATGTATTTAGCTGAACTAGGGCACGGTGATGGGTACCTTTGATAGACCTTTTGTAGTTGTTTAGGAAGATGGCATCAGATGAAATTCCCTTCTTTGTTACTGGGAGGAAAATAGCCCAGAGGGGTTCTCAAACCAGAGAAGCCTGCAACTTGTGGCAAAATTATAGCATGCTTTGAACATCAGAGTCCAGCACTGACCATGCAAGAAGGGAGAGTGATGTGCAGTCATAACTGAGGGTAAAAACACATGAAAGAGCTCAGATGCCAGGCTAGGGTACAACATTGCACTCCTCTTCTTAAACCTCATGAGGCTTGACTCATCATGTGAAGTATGACAGCATGACTCTACTGGGTGTAGAGATGTTAGTCTAGAAACCAAGAATGGAAGGCTTTCAGCAGTAACACAAACATAAGCCACTTCTGCACACCACTTTCACCAATGACTGGATTCCCAGAAATCCCCTTTCTACTTCCTCTGAAAAATTACATGTCTTTTTTCCCTGATGCACAGCAATATATGTTAGAAATAGAAAGTTCTGTACCATGGGAAACCTGAAAAATAAAACAGCAATAGAGTCACATATCAAGAAATGAAAAATATACAACATACAACACCGTGAATTATCAAGGGATTATTTCACCAGAGAGAAAACAACACTTGCTAACTCATCACAAAGTTATAAAAGAATCTTTTCTTCCTATTTCTTAAGAGTCCAGGTGGAGGAAAAAGGCCCTGGTCAGACAGGAAGACATCACCTTCAAGCCAGGCCCCTAGAAGGGATGGGTGCTTGGCTAGCAGCCTAGAAACCCCCTTAGAGACCAGAAGCAGGACCCTGCAGCTCTGCAATCAAAATGGGAAAGACCAGTTTCTGTTGCCCTAGCAACCAGGTGAGTGGGCATATCCCAGAGACTTCTGTGTAGAGGGAAAAGACTTCAGAAGCTGAGAACACATCACCTTCAAGCCAGTCCTCAGGTCAGGGCAGGTGCTTGACTAGCAGCCTAGTGCTACCTGAGAGGCCAGAGGCACCGGGGTTGCTTCGCAGCCCTGGTGCAGGCAAAATAACCCAACATAAGGGCTAAAAACAAAAGAACAACAACAAAAGACACCTATACTCTTCTTCCAAAAAGAACTGCAGAAGAAGTTCTATAGCACCTACTAACCAGAGCCCCTCTCAGGGGAACACAGAATTTACGTGTCATCCCACCAACATAAATTGCAAATACTAGGAGAAGAAAGACAGTGTACAATAGCATCCACATCCATCTATCAGGTACACCCAGGGAAAAGGAACTGCCCACCCAAATCAGCCTAAGGAAACAAAAAAATTACTCACCTCAACTGCATAAACACAAAGACAGAATCAACTACATACTAATAGAAGACTCCAATCATCATGCCAACCAATACTAGAGCCATAGTTGCTCAATGTGTGGAGGAAGTGTGAAAGCAAAGCACAGGAAAGAGGAAAAAGGCTAACACCCCTGCAAACCCCACAGTAACCAATACACCAACAAAGGAAAGATAAACTCTAGAAACCAACAAATATAACATTGAAGAAATGTGTCACCTCCCAGACAAGGAACTGAATCTATGAATGTTACAAGCATGCAAAGAGCTAAAGGAAGAATAAGAAAAACACAAAGAAATACAAGTGAGTATGGCAAAGAAACTGAACAAGTAAGAAGAAGAAATGGAAAAAATTAAGAAAGAAAATATCAACAAAGGTAAAATAATTGAAGAATTGAATAATAAAATTGAATACCTAACAAGAATCACAAAGAAACCCAAGATCTAAAGAAAGCAACAGAATTTCTCAAAAACACAAGGAAAAGTTATGAAAGCAGATGGACAAAATTGAAGAACAAATAAGTACCCTTGAGGATACCGAAATTGAGAGGAAGAAAGACAAAGAGAGACACAATGTAAGAAAATAGAAGAAAAACTCAGAGATCTGTCTGATTCCTCAAAGAAAGGAAACATAAGTGCTATGGGAGTCCCAGAAGGGAGGAGGAGAGGCACATGGCTACTGACAGGCTATTTACAGAAATAATGGAGGAAAACTTGCAATCCTGAAAAAAGAAATGAACTTTGACACCCAGGAAGCCAAAAGAACACCAAACTACAATAACAAAAGAAAAACCACAGCAAGGCACATCATAGTAAAACTCCCAAGAGTCCAAGAAAAGGAAAAAATAGTGAAATTGGCTAGAGAAAAGAAACAGATAACATACAAAAGAAAACTTATTAGGCTGACCTCAGACTTCTCTGAACAGACACTTCAATCAAGGAGAGCTTGGAGTCATATCTTCAAAAAACTGCGAGACAAAAAATGCCATCCAAGATTACTCTACCCTGCAAAGCTTTCTTTCCTTTACGAAGGAAGAATAAAAACATTCTCAGACAAGCAAAGCCTACAGAAATTCAGTTCCACTAAACGATCACTCCAAGAAATCTTGCAAGGAGCCCTAAGATTAAAACCAACAGAAGAATAAACAGAAAGATCAAAACAAGGAAACTAGTCAGAATTTTAAAATGACAACCATAAAACCAACTTCAGAATCTCAAATGTTAGTAATAGGAAAAAAAAGAGGAAATCTTAACCTCAAAATGACCCTCCAAAACTCATCACCAGAACAGCAAGTATCAATCATCACCCCAAATATCAATGGTCTAAATTCAGCAATCAAAAGAAAGAAAGTCAAAAACAAAGAATAGAAGAAATGGAAGAAAGAATGAACACTTTTGAAGATAGTGTGAATGAACACTTTTGACAGACCTAAACAGAATTTTTTTAAAGGGGGTGGGGGGCAGGAGGTAAAAGAGACACAAAGATAAAAAAAACAAAGAAACATTCAGAAAAATATCTGACAACTTGTGAAAAGGCAACATAAGAATCATAGGTCTTCAATGAAGGGAAAGACAGGAACTCAGAAAATATTTGAAGAAATAATTGAAGACAATTTCCAAAATTTGAAGAAAGAAGTGAAAATAGGCATACAGGATGTTAGAAACCAGCTAATCAAAGAGATATCCAACCAAATGTGGAAAAAGTTCACTCCATTCAACTGATAAGGTTCTAATATCAAAGATTCACATAGAACTCACACAGTTCAACAAAAACAAATCAAAAAGCCCAGTTAAAAAATGGGGAGAAGAGTTGAAAAGACATTTCTCCAAAGAGGAAATACAAATGACCAACAGGCATGTGAAAAAATGTTTAATATCACTTATAATCAGGGAAATTAAAATCAAATTCAAACCAATGAATACCACCTCACACCAGTAAGAATGGTCCATATTTTAAAAAAAGAAAAAAACAGGCAAAAACAGGTGCTGGTGTGAATGTGGAGTAAAGAGACACTTTCACACTACTGGTGGGTATGCAGACTGTTTTAATCATTATGGAAAACTGTGTGAAGGACACACAAACTACTTAAAATGGAGTTATCATTTGACTCAACAGTCACCCTTTTTGAAATCTGCCCAAATAATACAAAAACACTAATTCAAAAGGAAACTGCACTCCTATGTTTATTGAAGTACAGTTTATAATAGCCAGAACATGGAAACAACCCAAATGCCTAAAAACTGATGAATGGATCAAAAAGTTGTGGTCTATATACACAGTGAAGTGTTATTCAGCAATCAAAAAGACAAACTCATGTCATTTGTGGCAGCATGGATAGAGCTAGAAGGAATTAAGCTAGTTGAAATAAGCTAAATATATAGATATAGCAGATACATGAGATGATCTTACTTATATGTGGGTATAGTGATAAATAAACAAAAGACTAGAAAATGTTAAAAATCAAACTAACTGAACTGAAGCATACAGAAAGGGTAAGGGAGGGCAAATTCAAGGAAGGATGAGCACAAGTATGTAGGATGATGATTCATGGGTGACATGGTGGTGGGAGAAATTCAGGGTATATAACAATGTAAGAAAATATATAATCAGGGAAAAAAAGAAGGCAAGAAAAATTGATGCAAAATACTCAACAAAACCTTAACCCACTAATTCAACAATGCATGAAGGAATAAAAAACAAGTGGGATTTACTCCAGGGACATAAGTTTCAATATTCAAAACTGAATCAATGCAATTCACCACATCAACAATAGGAAATATAAAATCATATAACCATGTCAACAGATGCCAAGAAAGCATTGATAAGAGTCAACATACAAATGTATGGCTACACTCTCAAAAAATGGGGAAAGATGGAATGTTCCTCAACTTAATAAATGAGATATACATGGCAAACAGACAACTAACATCCTCATGTTGAAAGTAGTAAGGTTTTCTATTCATATTTGGTATAAGAGAAGTCCATTAATTATAATACTATTATTCAAAATAATATTGAAAATCTTAGATTGAGAAATTAGGCAAGTGAATTATTAAAAAAGGATTTCAAACTGGGGAAGAATTAGTAAAAACTATTACTGTTTTCATATGACATGATAAGATATAGAAGATGCAAGACTCCATTAAAATTAATTAAAATAATAAATCAGTGCAGCAACCTGTCAGGATGCAAATTTCAAGTTAGTTTTTTCTCTCATATACAAATACATATAATGAAATAGAAAAATAAATATATTAAATAATCTAACTTAAATCACAACAAAAGAATAAAACACCTAGATGTAAACTAAACAAGAGATATTGAAGACAAAAAGAAATGGAAGTGTATTCCTTGTCATGTATTAGAAGAAATAACACTGTTAAAATGTCCTTCTTACCCAAAATAATATATAAATTCAATGTACACCCAATCAAAGCATCAACAAAATTCTTCAAAAATATAGAATAAACTACAGAAATTTGAATGGAACCACTAAATTAATAATAGTACACTTTATTAAATGGAAAAAATATTTGTACAACATATACCAAACACAGGCTGATAGTCAAGATTTACAAAACTTTATATAATTCAACAGGCATAGACAATAATCCAATCAAAATATGGGCAGAGGTCTTTTCCCAAGCAGACGTACAGGTCAACAGGTTTACGAAAAGAAAAGTTCAGCATCACTTAATGTTAGTAAATGCAAATTAAGACCACAAATGGAATACCATCTCAAATCTGTGACAATGGCCCATATCAAAATCATCAGAAGCAAGTGTTGGTGAGGATGTACAGAAAAAGAAACCCTTCTACAATGCTGGTGGGTATGAAGACTGATCTCATTCTATGGAACAGAGGCTTCTTAAAATATGAACAATAGATCTACCAATGATATAACAATTCCATTCCTAGGTATCAACAAGAATACAAAAACAATAATTCAATATGCACTCCCATGCCCTTTTCAGAACTATTTCACAAAAGTTAACTTAAAAAACAGCAAAAGTGTTCAAGGATAGAAAAGTTAGCAAGGTGCATATATACAGAAAGGAGTGCTGCTGCTCCACCATATAAAAAAATAACTCTTGACATATATAAGAGCATGTGTTAAACTGAAGAGATCTAAGCAAATTAATTTAGAAGGAGAAAGAAAAACACCAAATGGTGTCAATATATGGAATATAGAGAACTAAAAACTTATCGGATAGAGTCATAACAATAATAAACTCTAATAACCTAACTTAGGATTGAGGCTACCAAAGATGGCTGTGAAAGCAGAGCTAGGAGAGAGAGTGATCACTGATGTAGAACTACATGTGTCTTGATTGTTGGTGTGTGGTAACAAACCTGTGATCCTATACCTCTAAATCAATACAGCAGGAGCAGAAAGCCCCACATCTTAGTTATACTACTGGAAGCTCTGCCTTCCCCTTGCAGACCCCACCAGAATGGGTGCAAGTAGTTGGTGCACCTCCCTCTCTCCTCCCCATCATATTTCTGAATGGGCAGGGGGTGGTTTTCAGGGGATCTGGACTGTCTTAAGTGATGGACTATAACCAAGTGGTTAGAGAGCCCCACATCTTCCTTCCCTGGGTTGTGAGCTGATCCAACTATACCCCTGGAGACTCTGCCTTCCCCCTGTAGACCTCACCAGAATGGGGAAAGAATGGGATAGGAGAAAGGAGGTCATTATCAGCCCCTCTGGATTGCTCCAAAACCAGTCAATCCTCACCAGAAACAACAAAATGACTAATTCATTGGCAGACACACATGAAGATGGAGGTAAAAAGAAAGAACTAAGGTCCAAGACAAACAAATATGTCAGATCCAAGGAACACAGGGTTGCGAGACCAACTATAGTGACAAACTGTCTCAGAAATACACCCATGAGATTTCCGAAGAGGGGAATGGAATTTCCAGTTTAGAGATGCCATCAGTGCATACTAGATACTCCTGCATTTCACAGGGAGCGGAAAGTCACAAAGACTGGGCATTGGCCCCACAACAAGCCTGACCAACCATCCTGATCGAGACCTTTGTATGCAGACATTGGCTGGGAGAAACGTTCGGAATTCCAGAAACTGAACTTAAGCAAAGAAGAAGTAAAATGTGACCAAAATTGGATTAGAGAAGATGACCAATATAAAGGGGGAGCTACTGAAAGGATACAAACATGTATAAACTGGCTACGAGTAACAAAGATACATCTGGAAAACTACAGGCTACTGTGTCCCAGGAAAATACATCTATACCTGGCAAAAGGACACCGTTCCAAAAAAGAAAGGAAGAATCCAATGGACTAAAATATGACTGTGCCACTAAAACTGGCAGTGGAAAAAAATAATGGAGTGACCAGAAGGAGGGGACAGGGAAGGGGGGAGGAACACAAAAAGGGCAAGAAAAAAATGTAAACAAATTTTATATAATTTAAAAACAAATAAAATTAAAAAATCACATACAGCATTGTAAGATGTTACCTCAATAAGTACATCTATAACATTTTCTTTGCATGCTCTCTATTTATATATATATATATATACATATATATATACTCAAGTCTGTATGTATGTGTATATATGTGCATATACGTGTGTGTATGTGTATGTGCATGTGATTGAAGGGTCAGAAATTACTTGAACAAGACTTATCAGCACTGACTATCAGCCAATTTCTGAGCATTCAATTTTCAAAACAGATTTCAGATAAAGTAAGTATTGAAGATTTAAATAGGAAATCTGGAGAAGACATGGTTTACTGGAAAGAGATCTTAGGACAGTAAGACAAAGATAGAAAGATTAGGTAAGGAAAAACAGCAGATGGAAAAATGGGAAAACCAGTTCTTCACTAAAATGGTGCATGTTCTGTAGATATACATAACACCAAGCCAAAATAAATGAAAGGAACACATCAGTCTTTCTCTTTAAATTTCCCCAATATCTTTTCTAATGGAATTATTTCCCTTACTGGATTCTCATTCTTGTTATGCTTGTTACTGGCAATTCATAGGATAATCCCACTGTGTACACTTGACATTCATCTTCAAGAGACATTGGGAATTGAGCGCTTCTCCACAATTCCACTTTGCATCATTGAATCAAGTATCTGCAATAGTTTTCATTATATATTTATCTAAATAAATAATGTGTCCAGGGTGGGCATAAAATATTTAGGGAATCTCAATATAAAAGGACTTTCTTCCCTCCCCATATATCTAAGGCAATACTAGGATCATATGAGTCCAAAGAAACTCAGGACTATACATGTGTCTACCTGTACACATCTACTCCCTCATTCCAGGAGAATCTGAGGAGCTGATATGCACCTGGTGTGTTATCACATAGTAAAGATTTAGTGTTGCAAAACCAGAGGAGTTCAGAAGTCTTACTAGGGAAACTGACAGGCATGTGATTCCCAGTTACTATGATGGATTTCAAACTGGGGAAGCACAGACTTTTATTGAGATCATCTCCAAAACTGATGGCAACTTTAACATTGATCCATGATTAGTCTGAAACTAAGGGTTTTAGATAAAAGAAAATCTTAATAATTTACCCTATATATTTATTTTTTTTGTAAGGATACTCAAGTTTTGAGAAGCAATATTTCTCAAAGTACCCAAAACAATTAGAATACTGTAAATTAATGAGGTTTCTACCATATCACAAGATTTCTCTTGTAGTTTTGTTTCTGTAAGCATTCAGTAGTTCCACTCTGCAACCTATACATTCTGTCATTTATAGCAGATAGCGGAGTAAGGCAAACCAGTGTTTGTGAGATCAACTTTCTGACCCATTCAGTTTTCCCTGGTTATTTCAGCCTCACCTTTTCACAGTCCATCACAAGGACAGCCAGACAAACCACTAATTTGAGAATCTTATTTCCATTATTAAAAAAGATTACCAAGCTTCATCTTTGATGAAGGGGGAGTAAACAGTGACTACAGGAATGTGAAAGGAAGCAGGGATTGATATCAGTGATTAGGGATAGATTTTTAAATGGGACAAGAGTAAGGGGCAGCAGTCTATATAGGGCCTAAAATTAAGGTATACTCACCCAGGATTTTGAAGTCCTGACTATGGAGTTTCAAGATATACACTCATCAAAGGAATTTTATCACCAAGCCATCTGGTTTCACACAGATACTAAGGACCTGAAAATATGTCCTGGTCAGTAGTTTTTTATTTTCATTTTTGTTTATTTTTCCTATTGTTATGTAATTGTGCATGTATATATTTGTTACATCATTGTACACCTCAAGGTTCTCCCATCACCTTGTCACTTGTGAACTATCATCTTAATCTCTTACACCCATCCTCACCAGATTTTATCCTCCCCACCCCTCTCTTGCTCTATGTTTCAGTTCTGCTGACAGCTTGTTAGTTTTAAGTTTTATTTGCCTTATTGTTTGTTTGCTTTCCCTATATCCCACATAGAGGTGGGATCATTCAGGATTTCCCTTTTATTTTTTGGCTTATTTCTGTTAGAAGGTTTCCTTCTAGGTCAATCCATATTATCACAAATACATCAAATTTGTCTTTTTTGATTGTGGAATAATATTCCATAGTATGGTATGGTAATACCACGGTATTACCATGGTATTAATATGGTAAATTACCATAACTTTTTGATCCATTCATCTGTTTTAGGGCATTTGTGTTATTTTCAAATCCTGGCAATTTTAAATATTGATGAAATAAGCATGTGAATACAGGTATCTTTTTGAATTCATGTTTTGGTGTTCTTTGGGACATAACTAGAAGGGAAATTGATGGATTAGCTGGTGATTTCCTTTTCAGTATCCCATTCTATCACTTGTTATTACATATGTCCTGATCAGTTTAGTCCCATAGTGGAAACAAGTCTGTTTAATTTTACTATTAGTATTCTTTTCTGCTAGCCAGGACAATATATTCATATTGAAACATCAAGAATGTCATAGGCACCCAACATCAAATAATTTCCCTATTAAAAATGAAATCTAAAGAAACATATTATTGTAGTTTTAAAACCCTGATTGCTTGTTAAAATTTCATGCTGCTTATTAATTACTTTTAGGTGTTTTTATATTGTCAGAAGATAGTCAGTTTCTTAAATATCACAATTGCCCACATATAAAAACCAGAAGATAATCATCATTCAAAACAGAGTTCCCTAATTATTTATGCCCTGGGTAGACCATAAAGGATCATTTGGCCTAATTAGCTATTTTCAGCTTCCAAACAATTAGTTGACTAATCTAAGATTATCTTACCCTATTAGTTCTGTGCTCAGTCCAAGAAAAGTTCCAAGACAGGATACTCTGGATAGTTTTGCATTAACATGGTAGTCACAATAACTTTGTCAATTAATTTGTGTATGCTCTAACTCACCTAAACTTTCAAAGTTTATCCATCATATAGCTGTACTATCTATGATACTGATCAAACTGAAGATAAGGGATTCATATAATTCATATTTATTTCTTTTGTCTAAAAGAAATTATTATAGCTAGGAAAAGAGTTTTCTATATTTCTGTGGAAACTGAAATCTCAAGGCAACTGTACCTGGTTAAAAATCCCCAGGTATATGATGAACCCTGGACTATAGTCCCTGCAGTAACTGATGAACCCAACCCCACTACTCCTTTCAAGAAATGATGATGAGGTAATTTTGGACAAATGTGTGGATATTCAAGGTCTTAAACCAAAACCATTTCATATCTAAATAAAATGAAGGAGAGTTAAAGAAAATTTCAACATATATCTTGCTATAGGTTTCCATGCATTTAATTACCTGGTGTTCTCTTAGCTTTACAGACCTGTATTTTTAATTTCTTCTCCATATATGGGAAGTTTTCTTTTAATGATGAGTTAATATATGCAGAGTTCCCAGAATAACTAATATGAACAATAGTTATTACAATGATCACCTGTAAAATATTTATAATAATAAGTCCTTATGAGTTTGCTGTTAAAGTTTTAAAATATTGCTTATAATCTTCTCTCAACTAGAATCAATGTTTCTTATCTTTACATATCAGGTAATTAAATTTTATGTCATATAGAACTTTCATTTTTAGCTTAATCTATTTTTTTCATTTTTAGCTTAATCTTTAAAATCAAATGTATAGTTGAAATAGTATCTTCATATTTCCCTACAGGAGAAAAGTTGCCTTAATACTCTGCTACATGATACTACATTACTACCATATTCCACATGTTGTCATGAGTTAGAGATGAACAAGAAAATAGTCATTCAAGAAGTTACAGAAAAAATTACATCAATATGAAAGTTGTCATTCCATTCTAGTTTTCCACTTTAGGTCTTTACAAAAGCAGAAAAGTATTGTACGCCATAATAATGAGTCATGTTTAAAATTATAAGGGGTTAGCAATAGTGAAAATTGCAGATTTTGGAAAGAGGTCATCCTGGATCCACATTTAATATTTTAATATTTTTTCTTATTAAATATGTAACAACACCCAAATTTTTAAACAAGTAGACAAAAAAGTGTTTTAGTGATCACTATTTAACATGTTTAAGGAATGATAGCTACACATTTAATTTAGTCTTTAAAATCACAAAGACAGACTTGCTTTCTGATTCAACAACGCTTTTAAGCTTTTGGTTGAAATAGGGATGAGGTTACCCAAATCGAGCAATCTAGTATTCTCCACTACACCTGGAGTGGACAATCAAATAAGTGGAAATCAAATAGAAAGTAGAGCAGGTGAGGTGATGAAACCTAGAAACAGCATCCTGATGATGTCACAAGCAAGGTTTTAATGCTGAATTCTGTATGAGTCTAGTCATCACGGAGTAGTGGCATCTAACAAGATACCAATCCATGAAATAACAAGAACTTTGAGTGTAGAACTCTTGAGTAAAAGTCCCATTTGTTCCAGTTGGCTACTCTGGTCAGAAGCTCATGAAAATGGTGCTTGTTGGAGATAGTAACTTACAGTACTGTCAGCTATGGCAGGTTTGGGTTGATAGTGATAGAAGAGTCAAACGTTTGGAACAAAGACTATGAAGACAGAACTTTTTATAAGGGCAGGGAAATTCAGCTTCTGGATGAGTAGACAGAAAAGAACATAAAGACTGAAGTTGCACAGAGGCCAAGGAGGATCCCCAAGAGTAAAGTAACTGTTGACCACCAGAGACTGTGGAGACCAAAGAAATCAAAGCTGCAGTGAATGTGAAGAGAGCATGCAACTAACAGAGAAGAAAGCTTAGTCCTATCTGAAAGAAATTCACAGGGATGGAAGTTAAGAAAGAAGTTGGGAGAGAGTAAGCAGGAATATTGGGCAGGATCAAGGATATATGAATAATGAGAATGAGCATTTAATTATGAAAAGTAAAACTTTAATCAAAGAATAAGAAAAATAAAAGGGAAATATTATAAAACAGACTAAATATTTAAATATTAGACTGTGAGCTTTAAACCAAAAGGTTAAATCTTTTTGCAGAAGAAATGAAACTAAGAAGCTAACTGGAAAAAGAAAGAAAACACTACACAGTCTCACAAGAGTTATTCAAAATGATTTTGCCATATGTTGGGCAATCATTCAGATTCACAGGAGAAAAGAGGACAAAGTTGCTGTGTGTGTGTGGGGGGGGGAATGGGGATGTGCAAGTGGACTCTGATATTGCAAAAGCTTCCCACTATGCTTAATTGATGGGGAAAATGCTCCCAGAAGTGTCACTTCTTGACAAGAAAAGGAGGGTATATTGGGGGAAAGAATAGTACTGGTCATAAGGAAACTTGAAATCAAATGTCCTCATCTACAAAGGGGGTATAAGGATGACTATAGGCTAAAGTTTGATACTACCTAGTAAGGTATACCAAGATTCTCCATTTCAGAATAATATTCATGTGAATAAAAACAGAAAAACTCAATAAAATACACACAAAAATACCTGTTTATAATAGTGAAAAGTCACCAACATATCCAGGGTTAGAATGATCAAAATCCTGAGAAAAAGGAAATACATAAGTTCTCCAATGTGTCTAGTCATGTTTTTAGTCATTCTTAAATCTGTGAACTTAAAGTGGGGTCAAAGACCAAACAAAAAGTAGTATACTCAGATCTCTCAGTAGTTTTTCTGTGACAGTGAGCCAAAAATGAGAGTTTTGGGCTACCAGTTCAGTCAGGATATTAGGACCTTACCAAACCTAATCAAACAGCCATTTGAAAAGCTGAAAGAATAGTAAAAAATAAAATAGAAGGGAAAAATTAGAATTATGAAAAAGGTAAATAAAGGGAAAAATAATGTAAAAATTCTAATGAAAGAAAAATATATGTGAACAAAATAAGAAATTATAAATCCTGAACATATTGTTGATAATGTAAACATAACACAAATAAAAATAAAACTTGGAAAAACTGATTTAAAAATAAGCAAATCAACAGAGAATGCAAAACATGTGAAAATCTATCTATCTATCTATCTATCTATCTATCTATCTATCTATATATCTATCTATCTATCTATCTATCTATATCAGAACTAAAAAATACATTATGCAAAATTTAAAGAAAATCTTTGACTGAATTTGATAGAAACTAACCACTGAGCAGAATACAGGACTAGCAATTGCAAACATAGATCAATAAAACATATTCAGATTTGTGAAGACACTGTAAAATTTTCTGGGGTACCTCACCTTCTACTAGGCAAGAGAGCAAAAATGTGAATAGGCTCCATCCTGTGGTCTTTGCAGGAATCTGCTGCCTGAAGGTAAATTCAAACTTTTTTGCCCATTGTTGAACAATAAGCCAGAAAAGGAAGTTTTTTTTTAACTATAGATTTCAGGCTTAGAATATATAAATAAAAGAAAATTAGGATACAAGATATCAATATGACAAATATTACAAGCTTTAAAACTTTAAGACCACTTGAAATTTGGATACAATAATAAAAGTGACAAATGGGGATGGTCTCCAATATCCTAGTTAGATTTTTAAAAATTATTTAAAAAATTTTTGTGGGGAGAAAACAAGTTACATAGATAGGTATACATATTACAACACCAAATTACAAAATTATAACTATGTAAAATATTATATTATTTACTGATGTGAGATTTAAAAGTTTCAAACATCACTGGCATGGCAAACATCAGATCCAGTGTACTAATTATTATTTCTGAGAATGTGTAATGAGAATAGGATAGGAGAGATCCATAGAGAATGTCAACTATCTCTGATAGTTGTTCTTTTTTAAAATTCAATTTATATATTTTTGAATTTGCATATATATGTGTATTTTTATTTATATTACATTATTACATTATTGTGTACCTCGGGGTTTTCCACTTCACTAACACCTTTTAACCATCCTGATCTTTTGTGCTCTTCACCTCCCCCGCCTTCTTCCCCTCCTCTCTCGCTCCATTCTTCAGTCCCATTGATTGTTTTTATTTTTTCTTATTCATTTGTTTGTTTTTCCCTATACACATCATATAAGTGAGACCATCCTGTATTTCTTTTTTTCTTTTTGGCTTATTTCTGCTAATATGAGTCCTTCTAGTTCCATCCATGTTGCTGTGAATGACATGTGTTTGTCCTCCTTGATTGATGTGTAGTATTCCATCATGTATATGTACCATATTTTTTTAGCCAATCATTTGTTTTGGAGCATTTGATTTGTTTCCAAATCTTAGAAATTGTAAACAGAGCTGCAATAAACATGCACATACAGGTGTCCTTTTGAACTAGTGTTTTCATTTCCTCTGGGTAAATTCCCAGTAGTGGGATTGCTGGGTTAAATGGTAAGTCCACTTTCAATTTATTGAGGGTCCTCCACACAGTCTTCCATAGTGGCTGGACCAGTTTGCACACCCACCAGCAGTGTAAGAGAGTTCCTTTTTCTCCACATCCATGCCAACATTTGCTGTTATCTGTTTTATTTATATGGGCCATTCTTACTGGGTAAGATGGTATCTCAGTGTGGTTTTAATTTGCATTTCCCTGATTATTAGTGGTGTGGAGCATTTTTTCATATGCCTATTAGTCATTTGTATCTCCTCTTTGGTGAAGTATCTTTTTAGTTCTCCCCAATTTTTGACTGGGTTTTTTGCTTTGTTTTTGTTGAACTGTAGGAGCTCTTTGTGGATCTTTGTTATCAGACCCTAGTCAATTGTCTGGAGAACAAAAATTTTCTCCCAGTTGGTTGGGTTTTTTTTGTTTTGTTTATTGTCTCTTTTGCTGTACAGGAACTTTTTAGTTTGATAGAGTCCCAGGTGTTTATGTTTTCCTTCATTTTTTGCCAGCCATATTTGTTTCCCCAAATGGATTTCTGAGGTGAAATTCATGAAGGGTTTTGTCCAGGTTTTCTTCTATGTATTTTATGGTTGCAGGTCTCACTTCCAGGTCCTTTATCCATTTTGAGTTAATTTTTGTACAGTGTGTGAGTATGTTATCCTGATTCATTTTCTTTTACACGTTTTGATCCAGTTTTCCCAGCACCATTTAATGAAGAGGCTATCCTTGTTCCAGAGTATGTTTTTTGCTCCTTTGTCAAAGATTAGTGACCATATATGTGTGGTTTTATTTCTGGGTATTCAATTCTGATCCATTGGTCTGTTTATCTGTTTTTGTACCAGTACCATGCTGTTTTAAGTATTATGACTTTGTAGTATAGTTTGAAGTCTGGAATAGTAATACCTCCATTCTCTCTTCTGTTTGCCAACAGGGTTTTGGCTATTTGGGGTCTTTTGATGTTTCATATGAATTTCAGTAATTTTTGTTCTATCTCTTTAAAATATGTCATTGGGATCTTTATTGGAATTGCATTGAATCTGTAGATGACCTTTGGTAGTATGGCCATTTTGAAAATGTTGATTTTTCCAATCAATGAACAGGGAATGTCTTTCCATTTTTTAACATGATCTTCTATTTCTTTTAAGAATGTTTTATAGTTTTCTTTGTATAGGTCTTTTACATCTTTTGTTAGGTTTATTCCCAAGTATTTGATTTTCTTTGGTGCAATGGTAAATGGTATATTTTTTTTAATGTCTTCTTCTTCTGATTGATTCTTTGCATATATGAATGCTGTTGGTTTTTGTGTGTTGATTTTGTATCCAGCTACCTTACTGAATTGGTTTAGTATTTCTTTCTTTTTTCTTTTTCTTTTTTTTTTTTTTGAGACTAGATCTTGCTGCTTTTGCCCATGGAACAGCAGGCTCTCGTTGCCCGGGGTACCACAGACTCAAGCAATCCCCAGCCTCAGCTTCCCAGGTAGCTAGGATTACAGGCGTGCGACACCACACCCAGCTATTTTTTGGAAGTAGGTCTCACTATGGGCCCCAGGCAGGACTCGAACCACGATCCCTAGCCCTGGCCGCTTCATAGGCTGAAGCTTACAGGCATGAGCCACTGTGCCTGGCGGTTTATTATTTCAATCACCTTTTCTGTCAATTTTTCTGGTTTCTCACATAGAGTATCATATCACCTGCATAATGATAGCCTTATTTCTTCTTTCCCTATTTGCATTCATTTTATGTCTTACTCTTGCCTTATTGCCCTAGCTAGGTTTTCCAGAACTATGTGAAAAGGAATGGAAAGAGTGGACTTCCTTGCCTGGTTCCAGACTTTAATTGAAATGGTTTCAGTTTTTCCCCATTGAGGATGATATTTGCTGTGGGTCTGTCATATATTGCTTTAGGTATGTTCCTTTTATACTAATTTCTTCAGGGTTTTCATCATGGAAGAATGCTGAACTTTATTGAATGCTTTTTCCACATCTATTGATATGATCATATGGTTTTTGTTTAAGTTTTAACAATGGGCAAACAGACTTTGCATCTCTTGTAATGCATTTTTCAGAAAGAAAGAAGTTAAATACTACATTGCTTTCCTCTATTATTAATACATCTTTAAGTAAAGGGAATTTAGAACTATAAGTATCTCTTAAATATTTTCAAGCTTATATATTTACATATACAGAATAAAAGTGTATCATATTATAGACTCCAAAGATATATAGTAAATGGCTTGATATAGTGAAGAAAAAAAAATCTGGGTGGTAAATTTTCTTTTACTCTAAAGTTTGCCTAGCAAACATAGCATTTTTTCTTCAAAAAATTCTGTAGTGAAGTGAAAATTGTTTAATATTTTTCTAAACTTTAAATATTCTTGAAAAATTGTAGAAACATAATAATGTAGAGACATAATAATATAGAGACATAATACAAAGTCAACTGGATTACAAGGATAATGGTGAAGGGAGATCCTAATATTACAACTCTCTACAAGAATAGAGAATAGAACAAATACAAACCATTTTTTGAATACTGCAAGATTCCTGAAAAAATTTTTATAGGAAGACAGAATTTAGAGAGCAATCATATTTGCCAATAGATTGAGCAGAGAGGTAGACAATTATCAAAAAGTTTTTCTCAGAGTTATCAATATATATACAGAAAACTGAGCAATTAAATACCAATAGTAAAAATTATGAAAGTTGGAAGGAGAATTATTTTTCTTGGAGAATCAAAAACAATAATAGAATACTGCAACACTCAGGTGTGTATGACACTTGTATGGCTATATCCTTCAAAATGCTGAATATTAATCTAACCAAAATTCATAATATAACTATTCTTGGATAATAATGGGGTGAGAAATATCATTTCTAAAATCAGCTGTATAGAAAGAAATTAACACAAAATACTTGAAACAAAGAACAAAACAGCAAAAATCAAACTATTAGCATGCTGTTTAATTATGTAAGCACATTCATTTATCAAAACATTTAAAACATCAAAAAGTGGTTTCTTTGGAGAGTATAAAACAGAAGAATTATGTGACTGGTGCTTTCTACAACAGTTTCTATATAATTATGTAACTCTGCACATGAAAATAACAAAAAATAATTAAAGATCATATCTTTACTATTTTATTCTTAAAAAATTGTATTATTCATCCTTTCCCTGTCTCTCATGCTGCTGGTTCTGTGTTTTGTATTTTTTTAACCTTCAGGTTACATATTGCTACTGTATGCAATTTTTACCGTTTGTTTTTTGTTCTTACATCTCAAACATTCCTTAAATGTGGTATCAATTTTTATATATATTTAATATATCAGTGAGTCTGTTGGTACAAACTCACTTTTTAAAGGAAAATTTACTTTTTCTCTCATTTAAAAAAGGGCAAAATTGCATTGTTTAAAAGTCTATGTTGAATGCCCTCTCTGCCATTTGAGAATAGCATTTTACTCATTATAGGGATGAATTCCATTCTCACTGATTTTTCTGTGTGAAACAAACCCACCTGCCCAAATGCAGAGTGTGCACAGAGACAAGGAATGCAGTGAGAAGAATTTACTGAGTGTTCTTGCAAGAATGGTGTCAGCACATAGGCAGGTACACTGAAACATATTTTCATTCAATTTTTATACCCTAGTGCAAAATCCCTTTCCTCACTGACTATCATGAGGTTAATAATCTTTCCCAGATACCCCCTAAATGCATTTCGATAATTGGTGATACACATCACACCATTTTTGTTATTCCTTTTAGGGTGATTTGAATCATTTTCTGTTAACTCAGTGATTGTTGGCTTGGTTTACTTAGAGTACTTGTTTACTTGTTTTACTTAGAGTTATCCAGATATAGAATGGGATCCTGGCCCTGTTTGTTTGGGCTGTCACATCTGCGTTTATTTGCTTGTGCAAACTGTAATTAGGGTATCAGTATCAACACAATTGTAGTAGGAGACTTCAGTGCCCCAGGTTCATCAATAAATCATGGAGACAGTAAATAAATAAGGAAGCAATAATCTTTAATGAGGTATTAGGTCATATATACTAAATAAATGTTTACAGAACAATGTGCTCCAAAACCAAACAAACAGTTGAATAAAGGTTCTTCTCAGAAGCATATGGAATATTTTCCAGAACAGATCAAATGTTAGGTTACAAATCAAATGCCAATAAATTCTTGCAAACTGAATTGTTATCAAGCATTTTTTTCTGATCATGAGGTTTTAAATCAATCATGTTTACAGAACAATGTGCTCCAAAACCAAACAAACAGTTGAATAAAGGTTCTTCTCAGAAGCATATGGAATATTTTCCAGAACAGATCAAATGTTAGGTTACAAATCAAATGCCAATAAATTCTTGCAAACTGAATTGTTATCAAGCATTTTTTTCTGATCATGAGGTTTTAAATCAATCACAGAAAAAGAGAGTCAGAAAAATCTCTAATATTAGTGGATGCAAAACAAAACATTACTGAATGACTCTTGGATTAATGAGGAAATGAAAGAAATTTAAAAATATCTGTAGATAAATGAACATGAAGATAAGCCCACTAGAACCTAAGAAGTACAGTGAAAGTAGCACTAAGATGGATATGTATAGCAATATAGGCCTATATCAATAAATTACAGAGCTCAAATAAATAAGCTAACATTATACAAGAAGGAACTTAGGAAAAGAACAAATGAATTTTAAAAAGTCAATAGAAGGAAGGAAATAATAATAATAACTACAGCAGAGATAAAGGAAATAAAATTCAAAAACATACTTTGAAAGATAAATGAAACTAAAGCTGGTTTTTTGACAAAAAAATACAACAGATAAATCTACAGCCAACCTTTTTAAGAAAAGGGGGGGGGGAAATACTAGTGAACAAAATCAGAAGTGAAAGAGACATTTTCAATAGATATTTCAATAATTGCAATTACTAGAAAAGCGTACATACCTAAAATAACCTAGACTATTTAAGTAAATATCTAGATTAAAATTAAAATTAAATAACTTAGATGAAACAGACAATTTCTTAAAAATCTACAAATCTCTGAAAGGGAATCAGGAGGAAATAGAAAAGCAAATTTTCTTGCTTGATCAAGTATCTAATCAAGTATCAAAAGTATCTAAATTAAAAGCCAACACCTAGATGGTTTCACTAATGAGTTCTAACAAAACATCAAAGAGAAAATAACTGTCTTCCTCAAGCTCTTCAAAATAATAAAAAAATGGTGATGCTTTCAAAGACAGTCTATGATGCCAATATCACTCTGATACCAAAACCTGACAATGACATCATAGATAAGAAAATTATACAGACCAATGACCATAATGAGCATAAATGCAAAAATCCTCAAATCCTAGTAGATGGCATTCAACAGTAACACAAAAGGATCACACATCCTGACCAAATGGGATTTATTTTTTATTAAATATTTTATTTTTATATATATTTCACATTTTTGAATTCCCCAGGGACCACCCACTACCTTCCCTCCCTGATTGCTCTCACCCAATCCCCCTTCCTCTGCCACAGTTGTGTACTTCAGTTTGGTTGTTAGTTTGTTTTGAATTTTCTTCCTGGCCTTTTGCTTGTTTTTCCTATATTCCATATATTAGTGAAACCACCAAATGAGATTTATTCCAAGGATACACATATGATTCAATAGCTGAATGTTAATCAATATAATTAACTTCATCAACAAAGGAAAGTTAAAAATTATACAAGTATTTCAAAAGGTATAGAGAAGGTAGCTGATAACATTCAACCTTCACTGGTGTAAAAAGTCCTCAAAAATGAGTTAGTTGGAACATAACAATACAACCACGTAAGGCAAATCCAGAGTTAATATCACATATAATGGTAAAATCATGAAAGCCTTTCCTCTGAGATATGATATGACAAGAATGTACGCATTCACCATTTTTCAACATAGTGTGTCAGATGACCTAGTTAGAGAAATTAGTTAAGAGAGAGACACAAAAAGACTCTAACTTAGAAAACAAATAAAGTTGTTTCCATTTGAAAATGAGATAATGATAAACATAGAAAACCCTAAAGACACTAAACCCAATAAAACAAATTTAAATAATAATCCAATACATTAAAGTGGCAGATTAAAATATCAAATTGTAAATATCAGTTGCATATGTCTACATGTAGACAGTGAATTCGAAGTGAAAGAACTTAAAAACACAATCCCATATGGAACTACATTAAAAGAAATACTTAAAAATTGAGCAAAGTACTTATATAATATAAACTTTAAAACATGATTAAAATATGTAGATATATCATGAAAAAATAAAAAAGGAAAATGTTCTCTGCTCAAAGATTGGAAGAAATAGCATTGTGAAAATTGTTATCTTATGGAAAGCAATAAACTAATCAAAGCAATCTCTGCCAGACCTCCATTTGCTTTATTCAAGGAAACACCATACATTACTGAAATTCATACAGAATCACAAAAGACCTCATGAATATCCAAAGCAACACTGACAAATAAGTGGAAGATTGGTAGTATCACACTCATGAACTTTAAATTATACCTAAAATTGTAGTAATCAAAAAGTATTAAACTTAAACAGAAACAGATACACAAACTAATGGAACATAATGGGGAGCCCATAAATTAACTCTATTAAATCTATGGACAGTCAGTCAATCTTCAAGAAAAGAGTCAAGAGTATACTTTTGAGAAATAAAATCCTCTTCAATGATGGTACTGGGAAAAGTAGACAGTCATATGTCAAATAATGTAACAATATCACCATTTCATACCTTATTCAAAAGTTAACTCCAAATTAATTGTAGATATAACCACAAAATACCCAAAACCATAAAATACACTGAAGAAAACATAATCATAATCAAACTCAATCACATGGACTTCAGTGATATCTTTATGAATTTGTCTCCAATGGTAAGAGAAACAAAAGTGACTATAAATAAATGGAACTATATCAAACTTCTGCGCAGTAGAAAATATTAGTTTAAAAAAGCCATCTTATTGAATGAGAGTAAATATGTGCATGACAAATATGTGACAGAGTTAATATCAGAGACACACAAAAAAACCTACACAGCTCCACTAAAAGAAAACATGTAACTCAATGAAATGAGTTAGGAACTATTCTAAAGAAGATAGAGATCTAGCCAACAGACATATACAAAGAAATGTTCATATTCACTTATCATTAATGAAAAGCAAATTAAAACCACAGTGAGATACCATCTCAAACCTGTGTGTGAGCCACATTAAAAGAAAAAAGAAAAAGAAATATCAAGTGTTGGTGAGGATGTGGAGAAAAAGAAACCCTAGTACAGGGTGTAGATGCTCCAGCCCCTATGGAAAAGAGTATGGTGGTTTCTTAAACATTGAAATAGACCTAATACATGATCAAGCAATTCCATTCCTAAGTATCTATGATATCTACCCAAATAAAGACAACAACACTCATTTGAAGATATATATTCACTCCTCTGTTCACTGCAGCACTATTTATAATTGTCAAGTCATGCAAGCAATCTAAGTACCCAATATTATGTTAGTGGGATGGAAAATTATGGAATATTGACAGTGGAATACTGCTCAGTAATAAAAAATGATAAACTTTTTAAGCCTTTTCTGACAATATGGATTGAACTGGAAGGGCTTATACCAAGCAAAATAACAGAAGAAAGGCAAATACTATGTGGTTTCATTTAACATAGAGAAAGAGAAACAAAGGGTCAGACAAAAACACATTGGTAAGAATTGAATGGCAGAATTGAGGATATAAGATTTGGGTAGGAGGTAATAAAACAAAGTAGGGAGGGAGCATAACGTACCATGGCAGAGGACTATGTTTTCTCATGATGTTGTGTGAAGACATACTTCTCAGAATGTCTGATCCTATGTTTCTGAACCATATGCATTGTTGAAAACCAAGGAAACCTTGATTCTTCAAAAATTCAGGAGTGGAAAAATAACATTCAATAAGATTCTCCTACTAGATATTGATTTGATTTTCTTGAAATAACAATGGAGTCTTTAACATTTCTTAGTACTAAGATATTTATTTCAGAGGCCTCAAAGCTTTACTGAGCATCTAGTTTGTACATAGGTCTGTATCTATTTCTTTAAATTACCGGCAAATACACAATGTTAAATTGGAGAGGTAAGTAATATGTGAGTGTAAACAGAACTCTTAAATGGCAAAACATGCAGTGGGACTAACTCAGCATGATTTCAAAACCAATAAGCTTCTTATTTCCTGACATGGTCCCTATGTATGGGAGTCTTGATTATCATTAGACAAAATAGAAGTCAAAGTCCCTGACTTCACATTTCCAGACACTGATTTTAATTTTAGGCCTTTAATTGAGCATGGTTGAGGAGAGACACATCATCATCACAAACCTGCATCTGCTATCTCAGTGAGGGTCTCTAAATTCTGGTACTAATTTCCAAAGTGGGTTTCTCATACCTACAACAAATTCCTAAATACCAGGTAGGTGTTTTACCCTGGAGAGAGCATCTGATCTCACAGGTTACACATGCCCTAGCCGCAACTTCAGACACCAATTGCAAATATTTCTGACCACCATATGCATCAGAGGTTCCCACCACACCAATCTTAGTTTCAATTGCTTTGCTATAGCAGTTCACAGAACAAAAATAAATCTTTTACTTATTTTATTACTAGTTTATTATAAGAGGACATGATATAGGATATGATATAGGATGCAGACACAGAGGACAAATTGTGGGGAAAGTGTAAAAAGCTTCCATGTCATCTCCAAACATACCACTTGCCCCAAAACTCCATGTGTTCATCATGGAAACTGGAAACTCTGTGAACGCTATGCTTCATTAACTAGGTGTGATTCATTAAATCACTGGCCATTGACAACTTTTCCCTCTCCAAAGTTTAGGGGTGGGAACTTCCAACCAGATGGTTGGTACCACAGACATCCAAATTCCATCCAAAATTTGTGAGCTCCAAAGTTCAACTCATTGACATAATAAAAATTTGGAAATCCAAGGATTCTGAGAGCTATGTACTAGGTACATTGGAGGAAGACCACATCCAGATGAGAGAGTGACCAAACACATACTTTGATTACAAGTCACAATATCACACAACATGTTGAAAGAAAGATGTCTACAAACTATGTTGGAATGAGTGTCTGGTGTGATTCAAAGTATGTTGCAGATTAGAAACCAAATGTTAACACTGCCTTTTCCTCAAATGTATGGTCTTGTAGGAAGAATCCATTTAACTAGGCTTTAGTTTCATCATCTCTAACTTAAGTAGCATACTAAATTGATGTTTAGGATTCTCTCTAGGCTCCACTTTTACTCAACAGAAGGAAATGATGACATTCATCAGCCTTGGGAGAGAAGAGGGTTCTCCATTAAGACAGGCATCAGGTTTTCTTCTATGTATTTTATGGTTGCAGGTCTCACTTCCAGGTCCTTTATCCATTTTGAGTTAATTTTTGTACAGGGTGTGAGGGTGTTATCCTGGTCCAATTTTTACAAGTTTTGATCCAGTTTTCTCAGCACCATTTACTGAAGAGGCCCTTGTTCCAGGGTATGTTTTTTGTCCCTTTGTCAAAGATTAACTGACTGTATATGTGTGGTTTTATTTCCAGATATTCAATTCTGATCCACTGGTCTGTTTGTCTGTTTTTGTACCAGTACCATGATGTTTTAAGTATTATGGCTTTATAATACAGTTTGAAGTCTGGAATAGTAATACCTTCGTTCTCTCTTCTGTTTGTCAAAAGGGTTTTGGCTATTCAGGGTCTTTTGTTGTTCCATATGAATTTCAGTAATTTTTGTTCTATCTCTTTAAAATATATCATTGGGATCTTTATTGGAATTGCATTGAATCTGTAGATGGCCTTTGGTAGTATAGCCATTTTGATGATGTTGATTTTTCCGATCCATGAACAGGGAATGTCTTTCCATTTTTTTACATCATCTTCTATTTCTTTTAAGAATGTTTTATAGTTTTCTTTGTATAGGTCTTCTACGTCTTTTGTTAGGTTAATTCCCAAGTATTTGATTTTCTTTGGTGCAATGGTAAATGGGGTATTTTTTCTAATTTCTTCTTCTTCTGATTGATTCTTTGCATATATGAATGCTATTTATTTTTGTGTGTTGATTTTGTATCCAGCTACCTTACCAAATTGGTTTATTATTTCAATCAGTTTTTCTGTTGATTTTTCTGGGTTCTCTACATAGAGAATCACATCATCCATGAAGAAAACCTGGGCAAAACCCTTCATGAATTTCACCTCAGAAATCCATTTGGGGAAACAACTATGGCCGGCAAAAAAATGAAGGAAAGCATAAACAGCTGGGACTATATAAAACTAAAAAGTTTCTGTTCAGCAAAAGAGACAATAAACAAAACAAAAAGAAACCCAACCAACTGGGAGAAAATTTTTGCCTGCAGACAAGTGACAAGGGTCTGATAACAAAGATCCACAAAGAGCTCCTACAGTTCAACAAAAACAAAGCAAAAAACCCAATCAAAAAATGGGGAGAAGAACTAAAAAACACTTCACCAAAGAGGAGAAACAGATGGCTAATAGACATATGAAAAAATGCTCCACCTCACTAATAATTAGGGAAATGCAAATTAAAACCACACTGAAATACCATCTTACACCAGTAAGAATGGCCCACATAAATAAAAACAGACAACAAATGTTGGCGTGGATGTGGAGAAAAAGGAACTCTCTTACACTGCTGGTGGGAGTGCAAACTGGTCCAGCCACTATGGAAGACAGTGTGGAGGACCCTCAAACAATTGAAAGTGGACTTACCATTCGACCCAGCAATCCCACTACTAGGAATCTACCCAGAGGACATGAAGACATTAATTCAAAAGGACACATGTACACGCATGTTCATTGCAGCCCTGTT
>PVHY01006743.1:0-72261 GCA_004024945.1 Uropsilus gracilis
AGCATTTCTTCCATGTCATCCATATTGGTTTCTACAGATTGTGTATCCTTTGGGGGTGAATCCTTTTTCCTAGGGCTTACTTGATTATTTGTATTCTTCCTCCTTCCTGTGTTTTCCTTTCGGACTTGCTCTACATATTGAGTGACTACTGCTCTGGTGTTAGGCATGTTGAAGGCTGTTTTAACTGTGGATAGCTCTGCCTTTGTACTTTTGCTGCAGTGGTGGTTATATCTTGTTTCCGTTGCCTTTTGAGGGAGACCAGTTCCTTTTCAGGGAGTGAATGTGTGACTAGGTATGGTTTTTGTTTGTGTTGTCTGTCTTCTTTATTATCATTCACCCCCCTTTATTTTTTCAGCTTGATGAACCGTAAAGAGTTCTTGATGTCTCCAATCAATTAGTCTTGGTCTAGCACTCTTTTTAGTTGGAGTGTCTTCAAGTTCTTGGTTAGTGCTTGTCTTTGTTTCTTTAATTTGGGCTTTTGGGCTTGGGGACAACCAGAAGTAATCTCTTTGCTGGCGGGGCAACTCACCTGCAAGAGCCTCCGCCCTCCGCAGGCTTAGGCTGCGTCTCCCCTCCGGGATGAACTTTCTGCAGCCACACTCCCGCTTCAGGGACTCAGTCTGCTCAGGCCCTAACTCCGACCCCGCGCTGGGCTAGGGGTGAAAAGTTGGCTTACCCAGTACCAACTTCTGGGTCCGCCCTGAGCCTGAAGGGTCCCTGGCCTGTTCAGATGCAAATTGCAGCCTCCTCTAGCTCCTAGGTGCGTTACCGTAGCAACCAGAAATGGTCCCTTTGCCGGCGGGCACTCACCTGAGGAGCCTCCGCCCTCTGCAGGCTTAGGCTGCGTCTCCCCTCCGGGATGAACTTTCTGCAGCCACACTCCTGCTTCAGCAACTCAGTCTGCTCAGGCGTGTGGGCCATTCTTACTGGTGTGAGGTGGTATCTCATTGTGGTTTTGATTTGTATTTCCCTTATTACTAGCGATGTTGAGCAATTTTTCATGTGCCTGTTGGCCATTTGTCTTTCCTCTTTGGAGAAGTGTCTTTTTAGTTCTTCTCCCCATTGTTTGATTGGGCTTTTTGTTTAAGTTGTGTGAGTTCCTTGTAGACCTTCGCTATTAAACCCTTGTCACTCATGTGGAGAGCAAAGACTTTTTCCCATTCGGTTGGGCATCTTTTAGTTTTTTCTGTTGTCCCTTTTGCTGTACAGAAGCTTTTTAGTTTGATATAGTCCCATCTGTTTATGTTTTCCTTCATTTTTTTGCCATCTGTTGATGTTTCCAGAAAGGGATTTCTGAACTGTAGTTCATGGAGAGTTTTGCCCAAGTTTTCCTCTATGTATGCTAGGGTTACAGGTCTGACCTCTAAGTCTCTTATCCATTTTGAGTTTATTTTTGTACATGGAGTAAGGGAGTTTTCTTGGTCCATTTTTTTGCATGTCTTAGTCCAATTTTCCCAGCACAATTTATTGAAGAGGCTATCTTTGTTCCAAGGTAACTTTTTCACACCTTTGTTGAAAATTAGTTGACTATATATGTGTGGTTTTATTTCAGGGCACTCAATTCTGTTCCATTGGTCTGATTGTTTTTGTACCAATACCATGCTCTTTTAATCATTATGGATTTGTAGTATAGTTTGAAGTTTGGAATTGTAATACCTCCATTTTCTATTTTTTTTTCTGGTCAGGAAGCTTTTTGATATTCGAGGTCTTTTGGTTATTCCATACGAATTTCAGTAATTTTTGTTCTATCTCTTTAAAAAATGTCATTGGAATTTTTATAGGGATTGCATTGAATCTGTAGATTGTCTTTGGTAGGATGGTCATTTTGATAATATTAATTCTTCTAATCCATGAACAGGGTATGTCTTTCCATTTCCTTATGTTTTCTTCTATCTCTTTTAGGAGCACTTTAAAATTTTCTTTGTAAAATTCTTTAACATTTTTTGTTAGATTTATTCCCAAGCATTTAATTTTTTTTGGTGTGATGGTAGATGGGATGGCTTTTCTGATTTCTTCTTCCTCTGTTTGACTTTTTGCATATGGGAAAGCCACTGACTTCTGTGTGTTGATTTTGTATCCATCTACCTTACTGAACTGGTTTATTATTTCAAGTAATCTTTCTGTGGATTTTTTTTTGGGTTTTCTATATAGAGAATCATGTCATCAACATATAGTGATAGCTTCAGTTCCTCTTTACCTATTTGTATCCCTTTTATATCTTTCTCTTGCCTTATCGCCCTAGCTAGAACTTCCAGTACAATGTTAAAGAGTAGTGGAGAGAGAGGATATCCTTACCTAGTTCCAGATCTCAACTGGAATGATTTTAGTTTTTCCCCATTTACGATGTTATTTGCCGTAGGTTTGTCATAGATGGCTTTTATTATGTTGAGGTTCTTTTCAATGACACTTACTGGATGAATGGCAGAAGTACATGGGGCAAGGCTGCATTTTACTTTCTCAGAATCTGAGCCAGAATTGCAGTAATTTGTGTCCCCCTGTGATGGACCATTAGCTCCATCAGCGTCTTCATTAGTACAGTTGATGTAGTCTATACTACTAATTTGTATTCTCGGCTGAAAACAGTCAATGCTGATTTTAGTGAGTAAATAAGAAAAGAGTTTAATCAAAGGATATTGTGAGTTCATGGAATTGTTGGGAAGGGGGGTAGAAAACAATACTCAGAACTATACAGCTGGAAATCATGTCTGAAACTAAATCATAGAACTAGTTTTATTAACTTTGCTAGGGTCTATGATTTCCAGAAGCAGTTGCAATTACTATGGAGAGATCTTCATTACCCTTCCTGTTCTAGTCTCAATCTCTGATGCTCTTAATAGTCTGAATTTCATTCTTATTTCAGTGTCTTAGCATTGGTGACTTGGAGAGTGAGCATGCCACACTTTCTCATTTTCATGTGGGAAATACTCATTTATAAGATGAGGAACTCCCTAAACAGTGGAGAGAAGTTTGTGTTAGAAAGTCTTGAATACAGAATTTATCTGTAGAGAATTCATGGGAAGACCTAAGTAGACAATACCTATAGATAAAATATTTTAAAAGATACTCCAAAGAACCTCAAGAAATTTACTTTTCATTGACCTTTTCCATTACCTAAAGTAGATTCCATTGAGGCATATATTAAACGTAAATTCTGAAAGGAGTCTATTAAGTTCTGATCACCAGGTCTAACCTTAAGTAACATTTTAATTCTTTCTCCTCGTTGGGAGAATAGAATGTAAGATAATGGACCAAATATAATGACACAAATCTTTACAAGTGTAAGAGAAATGAAGTTAAAAGGCCAGAAGGAGTTAAAACATTAAGACTAAATAAGTTGTTGACTTTGAAGATAGAGGAAGAGTGCTATGAACCAAGGAAAAGAGATCTCAGGCATATGAAATTCTGAGCAATCGCCAGCCAATAAGCAGCAAGAAAACAAGCTCAATTCTATAACAGCAAAAGCTGAATATAACCTGCAGTAAGTTACTTGAAGCAGCCTCATCCCCAGAACCTGAGAGAGTAGCACTGTCCTACTCACAATTGATTTGGTAAAACCAGAAGCAGGAAACCATTTGAATTAGGGATTACTCATCTTCAGAAATGGGATATATTAACTTTGTGTTTTAGCAACTAAGCATGCAGTTATGTGTTTTGGTATTAATAGAAGGCTAATATGAGGTGATTAAAAATGGGTTTGGAATAAAACCTGACCTTTTGCCTCACAAAAATGTAAGCCAAATGAAATGAAAAGACAAAACATCCCTATACCAGGTTTATTGAGTGTAGGAACTGGTAGATGAGAAACAATTTTGGAAAAAGAATGGCAAGACTGTTTAAAGTGACTTGAATGATACTAGACACTTGATCTTTTGATTTGCAATCCTTACTTTTAAGTAGCTTTCATCCTAAATATGTCACTTCTGTAGAATAATCATCATCACTTACACAATAAAATATCCTTATTTCATATTTGTAAAATTAACTGATAAAAAGTGAAAGACAGCTGGAAATTTCTGCTGATTGGTATAATGAGTGAAATATGCTGCAGTGATTAATACTTAGAAGATGACCAGAATTCTTTTTAGAATTAGACTCTCAATAAACAAGGACACAGGCATAAATAAATCCGTATTGTATACTAAACATTTTTATAGAAACATCTTATTTCCCAAACAATGAATTAATTTTTTAACAATGCTGGTATTTGTTTTTATTTGTTTAATTTTTCTGTGAGTATAAATGTTTGAGAAGGTTTAGTTTAAAAACAGCAACAAAATATTAACAGATGGATTGGATTCTCTCCAATATATTTTATTTTTTATTACCTATGATAAGAAGATAAGATTTGTGGTCCAATGAATAAAGCACTATTAAATGTTTATTGTCTGTGTGAAGAGATGAACAAACTGAGAAATTTGGGGGAAGTCAAAGTGTCTGTGACAGTAGCTGCACAGTTGATGTTAAACCAAGAGTTGAACCCGTTTCTTTGCCATTATACCATGATTTAAAGATAGGATTTGGGTGCAGTCACATCCTTTTGGCTCACCACAGAAGGTTTCAAGGATAGTGAAACAATCTAAGCTGCTCATTTAAAACTGAAAAAAAAAAGTAAAAACAATGCAGATTTGAAACAAAACCGGTGAAAACAACAGAAAGTACTCTAAACAAGCTTGACTTTTGTTTTACAATAATTACAAATGCAACTTAAAGACTAAAGGAACTTTTTTGGCTCTTGTGATTTGAAAGGCTAGAGCTAAATATGGCCTCAGAGTTGGTTTGTAGCATGGGTTCTAAAATATTCCCAAGGACTGAGTTGTCAGTCACATCTTAAGTTTTGTTTCTGTCATGATGGGCAAATGAATGTAGCAGTCTTAGTTGTCAAACAAATTGTTTCACACCATTCAAAAAGAGACAGAATGGCTCTGGTAGCTTTTTTTTTTTTCCCCAAAAAGCAAGGAAATAAATCTCAACCTATCTCCAAAACATACCCACTCTTGTGCTTTTTTTTTGGTCCTGGTACCAAGCATATGAGCCTCCCACACATCACTTGCCCTATCCCAGTTATAGAAAAATGTCACATCCTGACTCATTTAGGCTTAGTTCAATTAGTTGTATCATTACAATCCATAGGTGGGGAATGGAGTTCATCTCCACAAGAGCATGGATCTTATGAAATAAATGTTGAAGTTGACACCTTAATACCCATTATGATCTTTGTCTGCTAATCTAGGACCCCTCCCTTTACTCCTTAGACAAGGCTGGCTTTCATAATATTTTGTACATCTCTTATTCTGGCAATTATTAAACTTGATAGAAGAACTTGTTTATTTTCTTTCTCTTCTACAGATCCCCCCCTCAAAATATTAGTGTGGAAAATTTTGAACATACAGAAATACCAAAAGGATTGCAAATCAAGCACTGACCATTAATATTTTGTTGTATTTGCATTACTGATCTGTACATTTCTTTATTCCTCAATCCACACATTATCCTAGTTTACTATCTCCTCCTGGATTTCAATTTCTTGAAGAGAGTTTCTGTCTAGTTCAATGTTACATCCTCTTATACCTGCATCATATGTGAAACAAAGAAATATCTCAGTAAAGTTTGAGAAAAGAAGTGATGGAAGTAAGGAGGGAAGAAACAAAGAAAGAAAAATGAGAAGGCAGAGAGGAAGAGATGCATATATTATAGGTAGAGAGCTTGTTTTTAGCTTAACCAAAGAAGCGTGGTCACTACAGGACATAACAATGTAAAAGGTGAAAAAACAATATTGAATTCAAACCATGTCTTTGTTTTGGGGAGGGGAGCAAAAAAAAAAAGATGTTCATGTTTTAATCAGCAATGATATTCATGACCTTTATTTACACATGCATATAATTATACATAATACATATTTATAATAATGTTATGCATGCATACATTATTTATGTATGTGTAATATATATTACATGTAGCTTACATTTACATATAACATATACATATATACATTATAGCTGCATGGGTATATATGAGTGTTGACTACAACTTGAAGGTATTCTTATCTATTTTCTTTCAGTCAGACATTGTTCACAGCATAGTTCGTGAAGCAATTTTGGTAGAATTAAACTTGAAATATTCATAATTATGTAATTAATTATAATCATCTTTGATTACATTTGCTAATTAATGCCAGTTGGTGAGCACAGAGCCTTGTGCAGTGAACTGCACAGTTGGAGGTGTGAGAAGCATGGTGATTTTGGGATGGCAGTCAGTTCAAGAATTCTTCGTACTTGTGGCATCTTCTGAACAGCTCAGGCAGGCAGCCTCTGGCAGTGAGTAGGATCATATTTTGCCTTTAGTATCCCAGACTGTAGGTAAAGGGTAAGAAATCATTTCGGGATAAGGCCTTGTCAGTACATGTGCTACTAAGCCATGTGTGGAGATGTGATGATGTCAGCAGAATAACAGAAGGAGCAAAGAGCAAGGAGATAGAAGCAGAGCAAGTTAACTTTAGGGTTGGTGTCTGGATAGCAGCTTTTAGTGCCTCATAATTCCCAACACACAGAGGGTAAGCATATCAGTTTGCCCCTTCTCTTCTGCACCAAATAAAGGGTAAACTCAGGAGCCACGATATATGCAAATAAAATGCATTTTTAAAATATTTTCAAAAATGGTCATTACTGTTTCAAAAATGGGATGGAAGCAACCATCTTAGTTTATGATACAAAGTCAGATTTCTTTGATAACATCCATTTGAGTGATCAGTTAATGCAGACAATAAAGCTTTGCTGTTTAAAAGTATCAAGTGTTCCAACTAATTACAAAGATATGCTTTTTAATATTATCAGTAAGCCTGAGTCACACATGGTATAGATGTAAAAGCTGACACCAGAGAGGGAAGTTTATTGGGATTTTACAGCCAAGTCTAACCCCACTCTTAACCCTACTCTTTAGATTGTCTCTTGAAACAAGATAATTGTTTTATGGTTATCGTCTTGCTACTTGGAAGGAGACTTTGTGTTTTAGTTTATAATGTTTTATTTCCATAGTCAAGGAATTTTCAATGATTTTGGAATTATTGAATAAGTATATGATTAACTCTTTTATATTAGGGTGTATAGTGACATTGGGAGCTAAGTCTAAAAATCCAACTTTAATTTTCTATACTGAGAAGAAATTCTGTATGAAGAAAATGGCTAATTAGAAATAAAAAGTCCTCTCAGTTTTGCATGTGTGTCAAATCTTAGTGACACACTCTTGCAGGGACTCTTGCAGGTACTAAACCCAGTTCACACAGATTACACAAAATAAGAAAGTTATATGCTCAAGAAGTGAAGATCTACTTGGAAGAATTTAATTTCTGATACAGTTAGAATTGTCTTCAGGAATTTTCCTCTTTCCTTTAGATCTGCTTTCCAAAAGGTTAGCTTCAGTTTTGAGTGGATTATCAGAAGATTGGGCACACTTCCTATCTTCTTAATAACACTCTTTAAAGAGACTTTCTCAACCTAAAGTGAAGTATAAAAAAATCCTAGACTTGAGCCGATAGGTTTGTAGCAAGTCAAATGGCTATATCTAAACATGACACCTAGATCTTACTGCCCATGTGGTAAATTCTCAAACCTAGGTTAGTCTCAGATCCCTGCAAATGTGCTGTTTCAGCATGGGTTGAGTGGTGCACCAGAAGAAAATCAAGGTATTTTTAGCAGAGAGGGCAAGTGATGGATAATGAAGTACTGGGTAGGCTCAGGCAATGATGTTGCTATTTCAGGTTTAAGCAAAGTGTTTATTTTTTTTATAGAGCAGAGGAAAAATGTAATTTTCCACATTTTTGAGGAACATAAGTTGATAAAACACATTTTAAGCAGTTAGTAGTTTATACTTGATGTATTAAAATGTCAACTATTTATTGACTAACAATACCAGCTGCGGTATTCCAATGTGCAGACTTCCTTTAAAGGTTATAAATAATGAATAACTATTTGCTAACTGCTTATTTAGTGTCATGTCTCACTTAAATTTGCAAATG
This sequence comes from Uropsilus gracilis, assembly GCA_004024945.1. Lineage (NCBI taxonomy): Eukaryota > Metazoa > Chordata > Mammalia > Eulipotyphla > Talpidae > Uropsilus > Uropsilus gracilis. Next base: position 8,012 of record PVHY01006743.1, read on the forward strand.
AAAATATAAGCTAAAAAGAAGTTTATTTAATACCTTTCATTTCTGCTCATCTTTAAGTATTTTTATACTCACTTTTAAGATTTATATTCCTTAGCACATATTTTGTAATATTCCAGAAGCATTTATTTTGATTTTTTTTTCAAATTCCAATTTTCACTTTCACCATGCTGACAAGAGTATTCAGGAAGGACATGTATACAAAAATTGACACGTTGATATTTTATATTCATAGGCCAGAACTGTTATGCAAACAAAAGAGTTCTGGGTGAAAATTAGTTTTGTGCTATTCGGTCAGGGTGATATTTGGTCAGGGTGCTGAATCACTAACTGGAATAATGGAACAGGGTGAACAAAGTAGTTATGATTGTGGATCTGATAGTCAGAAAGAACTGTATGAGAACAGATTTTTCACATATGAACTTTGTGACCTTAACCAGTTCATTTTACAAATCTGGGTTTCCTCATTTTTGGAATCAGATCAAATGGTCTTCTGCAGAGGACTGTTAGGATACTTTGCAATTTGTTGAAATAATTATTGTAGCTGCTGGTACACAATAAACATTTAGTTATTCATTCTTTTTTATTTAATTGTGTAATTTTCACTTAGGTATTATATGTTTATAATCCTGATATAACTTAGGGATACAGATACATATCTCTTTAGGTGTATGTCACCACATCACATCCACCACCAAAACACCCATAATCCTCCTCCATAATCTATCTTTTCCCTTTCTCCCTGTTTTCCTACTCTACATCCTTTTCTTTGGGTAGCCTCAATTGTATTGTCAGATTTCTGGAGTTTGTTTTTGATTTAGTATTAGTTGTTCTTTTATTTTGTTTCATTATATCCTACATATGAATGAAATCAGCTGGTACTTGTCTTGTTCTTCTAATTCATTTCTCATAGAATAATCCTTTTCAGTTAGGCCCTTGTTTTTTCAAATGGCAACACTGCCTCTTTTATTATAGAGGAATAGTAGTTCACTTTGTATATATAATCTCTTAATTTATTCAGTATACTTAGACACTTTCCATATAATAGCAATTTAGATTGTAGTCTACAATAAACATATCAAGACATTCTTGATTTTCCTAGAGAAAACACTGTGTAATGACTCCTTAAACCACCAAAGTTCCTGATAAAACTTTCCTAGATAGTGGTTTGAATTATTTTATTTACTCATCATGTACTACCTTTTCATGAGTGAAGACATTTGGGAATTTAACACTCATTCCTAATGCAAGTACATGAGAATTTTATTAGCTTCAGTGTTCACATGCCTGTAATTAACAGATAAGATAAATGCATATCATTTAAAATTCAGTAAAGTAAAAAGAAAAAAAAATAAAATTCAGTAAAGTATGAGAAGAAATATTCCATTTGACCACAAGTAAAATCTTATGATGCGTTTAGTCACTCAGTGAAAGACATTTAGAAAGAAATACTTTACTCAATATGTCAACAGATCAAAAGTGAAACTGTTGTAACCTCCTGCTGCCATTTTAATGAAATGTAGTTAACATTAATTGATATATTTGAGTGCTTGAGGTCACAACTAGTGATTCAGCTATGAAAATCTTTTGTATCTAGTTTATTATTTGTTTCAGAACACCAGATTTTCATTTAAAACTTGTTCTGTTTTGATATTTTGTGTTGTAGATGTTTCCTCTATTCTGTACATAAGAGATATCCATGAAGGAGTTAATATTTGTCTCTGTGCTAAATGGGCACAGGGAAATCAGTTTTTACAATAAAAGCTAAAAACTGTAATTTTATCACCAGTCTTCAAAGAATTGTCCAATTGAATCCAATGTTATGCTTTGGAAAAGGAAAGAAAAGTTTCTGTACCCATTCCTTGAACCTGGTGGAGAGAGGGATTTGCTAATTATTACCAAGTGTTTAGGACAATATGATCACAGTTATTTATTGTACCTTGCTGAGATGATGGCTTAAAAGCCTACAGGGCATTTTCTGGTAAGTGCTTTTTTGAATTCAGCCTACTGTTACTCTGTTTGCCTAGTATTATTTTTTAACAAATACAAAAGAAGGGAAATAAAGGAATATTGCACTAGTACAAAATCTATTTTGTCAACGCCAATGTAAAAAACAGTTTTAAGGGCCTTGGCACTTAGCAAAATAGCATTCAATTATTTGCAAAATGATTACTAAGCTATTATGCTATCTCTTTATTCTTTTGTTAAAATCACACACAAGAAGGCATGGCCTTTATATACAAGGTAATACCACGCAACTATAAAAATAAGGTTGAAATATTGATATTTGTGACAGTATAGAGGGAATGGAGAGAGATTATACTAAGGAAATAAGTCAAGAGGAGATGCCATGGGCCAGCTGGATCAAGCCCCAAAGTTAAGTGATGTGAGCAATAATCAAGTGAGGAGATGAACATAAATTGGGGCAAGCTAGGGAGAGGCATTTGTACATCTACTCTGCCCCTGTCAGCTCTCACCTCTGTCTTTCTGAAACTTATCATTACATAACAGTTTGTCATTATTGCAGATAAGGTGCATGATAAGATGGTTTCCTGGGATAGCTTTCCAAAACAGACAACTTTGAAAAGCATAATATTATCAGAGAAGAATGCAAGGCTGTCCTGGACATAAAACTTGTTTCTATAAGTGTGTGGGTCAGCTGCATTCAGCTGGCACTAACCCAGTCCCACCGGCACTCCAGACAGACAGATGCTCATGGGTCTTTCAGTTCCTCACATCATCTCCCTGTCCCCAACAAGGAGAAAGACAAACACTTCACTAATACATGGAATACAAACAAACAAGCCAAAACAATGGAACAGGTAAAAACTAACAGCAAACAAATTCTAAAAATCTGACTGCAGAATTGAGCCACCAGAAGGATGAGCATGTAGAGCTAAGAGCAGGGAGCATGGGGCAGAGGTTCCAGTGTTTCTGGTGGAGGATTATGAGTATTTTGTTGATGGGTATGGTATGGTAAGGTAGATTTGAAAAAGGTGTATATCAATACCTGTAAATTGTATACAGTGCTATAAACTAATATTAACTCAATAAAAATGATAAAAATAAAAAATATACTCACATTTACACACTTCTGATAAACGTGTTCCTGTGGGGGTGATGATAATTTCTCAATCTGAATATTTTATTCAATCTTCTTGAAGATAGTGTGTATTCAATAATATCTAAACAACTCTAGACATTTATTTTTTTTTAATGTCATGGAGTACTATTAAAAATTTTCCCATTATGTTAAACATTGTTCCTTAAGTCCAAAAGCTAGATCATCATGTTAGTGATATGTATAAGAACTATTTTTAAACATTCTACAACTTATTGTTTCTACTTTTCCCTAACACCTTATTAAGAAAGATATAAAGTACCATCGAGAGAAAATTTGAAATAACTTTGTAGTAGACACCATATCCCCAGCACTTGGATTCTACCTTTAGAATTTAAATTTTATTTTCTCATGCCTCTCACTCACATGTCTTCCAAGTTTCTCTATTTATCTCAACTCCACAATTCTTCTTGGAGTCCCTGGTACAAGTACAAAACTGAGAGGTAAGTGAGTCCTTCTTCACATTTCTCTTTTTTACCTCTCTCATGTCTCTGCTGAGCTCACCTGTCTTCTATGTTATATAGCTTGACTGGGCTAATCAACTCTACCCTTCACTATGTAAGGCAGAGAACATAGTGTTGACAGAGGATAAGAGTAGAAAATTTGGGATAGAGGTATACAAGACCAGAGACTTGAAATTGGTGTAGAAATGATTAATATGGTCATTAAAACAGCTATAGAAATGAAAACTCCTTATAAGTCAGCTGCTATAGCTAGTATCAGACTCTATAAAATGCATATGGAGGTGTAGACTAGAGGTGGGAATATGCAGATTGAGGGCCATTGTAAGAATCACCTGGTCCTAACAATACAATCTAGTCACAGCCTAGAAGTAACTAATTTAACAATAGACAGCAATTCCACAAAAGAATGAACCCCTCTCAAAGAGAACACTCTGCAATATCTATATTTATAGTAGGCAGTTCTCCCACCACTGCCCACTTCTGTCTAAGCAGGTGTCTCTTACCAAACCTACCCCTTTCAGATGCAGCTCTTTCTATCCTCTTGTGTCTGTATAAGTGTCCTTTTCTTTCCTTTCCCCTTTTTATAATAAATCTTTTTGGATGTAAGTCAATGTCTCTGCCTTATGGGAAAGTTTGTCACATGCTGCTGAAGGGGCAAAACTTTTTTCAGCCGTAATTTAAGAACATAGCTCTCTCAACGCAACACTTTTCCAAACCAGCATTAGTTCCTGCCATTTTTAAGGTGTCTTTGTTACTAAGTTGCATGAAGACAGAACCAGAAAAGCATCAAATTTGCTGATTCATAGTAGATACTCACTTATCCATTTTGATATGGGTATTGTGTTGAAACTGGGGGTTAGGAGGAGCTGTGGCCCCCAGCATGGTAATGCTACATTAGGATAGCAGCCATTGTGCCCTAGTGGGTAGATATTTGGAGAAGGGAAGCCAAGATTTCTCCCAAGAGGAACAGAAAGGGGATTTAAGGGAGAGAAAGCTGGAGGAGGGAGAGAGCAAAGGAGCAGCAGGGAAGCTGGAGGCCTCAGAGCAGCCACTTCCATGTTCAGTAGCAAAGTAGGGAAGGAAGTCATGCTGTTGGCTTCCATCCCCAGCGTGGGCTGGTGAGGAGCCTGGGGAAGCATGTTGAAAAAACTTATGACCTGTATAAGCTGAATTGGAAACATGGTACTTGAAAATTTGTTTTAACTTTGAAACTGAAGTTTGGGAATTTTCTGGAGATCTGAAGAGAACTTGCTGTGTTGCTGTTTTCATTATGATATATCTGAAGTGGTTGCTGTTGTTGTATTGAGTGAGTCTTGCAGATTCAGGTCACTTTAGAGCTGAAGCTGATAGAATGTTGGAGTTGTGGTTTTTGGAGGAGGATCAATAACACCATCTTGGTTTCTTCATTTGTCTTGAAGAGAGTAGCTGTGCCTTTGGAGGAGGATCAGTGATACCATCTTAGTTTTTTCATCTGACTTGAAGGTAGGACATCCACCATTTTGTGAACACATGCGTCTAAGGACCCATGTGCAGTTTTTTGAACTAAAGACTGGACTGTACTGTAAGATTACCAAAGGGGCTTCTTGTATTCTCAGTGACATTTGTCTATTTTGTCCTTTTACTGAATACTTGTTTTTGTCTCCCTTAAGGTTAGTGTAGTCTTGCTATTAGTTGAGTGGGTTGGGATGAATCTGATATGTGCCTGGACTTAAAAGGGCCAGCTTCTCCTATTTGTAAGTTTAGTTAAACTTAGTTAAGCTTCTATTTGTTTTGTTACATGATTTCAACTTGAGCTTATTTAAGCATGGTTCATACTCCAAAATACTTCCATGGAAAAATAGATAAAGCACTGTGCTTTAAATTTTATGTTTTCAGAGGGAAGACAAATAATACACACTGATAGGTGCATAAATAAAATGATAAAACAAAATGGAAAATAAAAAAGTAAAGAAATGTTAGTGTGATGGTGCACTTTTTCATAGTCTCTCTGAAGAGTTCATATTTCAACAGAGATATGAATTAATTGAGGAAACAATTTAGCGAGGGACATTTGGGAGAAGTCCATCAATAGGGAAATAGAAAATGAAAGTCCCTGAAATAAGTGAAACTGTCCAGCATTTATCTTTTGCATTTTCACTAATTTCAGCTAGCATAATTCCTTCTAGTTCCATCTATATTGTGACAATTGACACAGGGTTCTTTTTTGATTGCTGAATAGTATTCCATGACATTAAAAAATAAAATAAAACTACAAGCTCATTGCTTGGAAAAATTCTTGAAGTTTAAGATTTTTCTAATTAATAAAAGGTCCTTGAAATAGTATCATTTGCAAATAACTGAAAAAGATTATTAAGCCTGGAGAAAGTAACTGCAAAATGAAATAATATGAAAGATAGTATAGCTTATCAATAATGTTTGCAAAGAGATATTTCCTCTTTTTTTTTTTTTAGTATTAGAAAGGGCCAACAATTATTAAAAAAACAAAAAACTCATTCCAATGAGAGTGAAGATCTAATTAGTCCACTTTATTCATGTCTCAGAGAACATGTCTTCTAGCTAGGAGAAAGATACTATGAGGGATTGTACAAAATGGAAGGTTTTTTTTTTTTTTATCAAAAAGAAGGTGGGACATGGAGGTTATTTAGGAAAAGAAAATAATATTTTGAGTGAAGTCATTATCTCTTAGGAGAAGTCTTATACTGATCACCTGCTAATGTTGACTGGAACCAGTTAAGTTCACTTTGCTGGCAGGAATGTAAATTGCAACTGAGATAGATATTTGATCTTTGCTTCATGACATGGGCTCCATACAAATGAATCCATTTTGGGCCTGTTGTCTTTTTTATATCTAGTGCAGTTGTTACTTCAATAAGCAATTTCATGAGATTTACTCTAGCAACTGTAGAATGATAGGAATGTGGAGTAGCACTAGTTAACAGATGAAGGGGAACATAATGTACCACCTCAAAATTATGTCTCTTTGTCATACAGATAATTTTGAAATTGTTATTTTTGAGAAACAGCTGATAAAATAAGCTCTGATTCTGAGTAGAAGTTACTCATTTTGAGAGATATTTACATTTATAGGGGAAGTCTCCATTTGTAAGGGGTCATCAGATATACATATAGTACATATCACTGAAGTGATGATCTTTGTACCAGAAAGTTGAGGATAACAACATCTCTGGAACCTATTATCAATAGAGAAAGTGGAGACTTCCTCCCATACCAGGCTTCCCCCCAATGCCAGATCTTCTTTTATCATTAGTTGATGATCAAATTTAGGGTGATCACTAGATTATTTGTACAGTAACTCAGTTTTTATGTGTATCTCAAAGGGAAAATATATGTATTATTATTATTGTATTTTCTGGATTTCTCTTATTAACCTGTCTTTAATTTCCAGGGGAAGAAACCACCAAGAACTTAGAAGGATATTGGGTACCCCCCCCATAGCAATTCATTGTACCATAGGAAAAGTGGTAGTATATGAATTGGAACAGGAGAATCTGAGAAAGTAGACAGGATTATGGTCTCTTTCAAAGAAAGTTAACAGCAAAACTTGCTAATGAATCTAATGAATTGGAGTGTAGTGGAAAGAGAAATACCATAAATCAATGCATGTTTGTGTTTGTTTGTTTTCTAAGAACTGAAAGTTTAGTTACTATTACTTGAGATTGGAGAGAATAAGGACAGAATAGGAGAGAAAAACGATGAGTTTGTTTTAGGACATGTTTAATTTGAGACTTCTACTATACATATAAGAGAATAAATTAAGAGGGAACATGGATATAAGAGCTTTAACTTCAGAGGAGGAAAACTAATGTTTAAGAAATTAAATTGTGAGTTATTGGTTTAAAGATGGCATATAATTTTTGAAGCAGGTTAAGATCAGCTAAAGATTGAGTTTAGAGAGGGGAAAACAAATATCAAGTCCAGACCTTTTGTTATAGGGAAAGATGAAAGGTAAGCTGGGACCCCCAGATCTGCATGCTCTAAATGAGTTGTGCCATCTGCCACAGCAAAACAAAACATACCCTGATGTGTAAGATCTTCAATAAAAAATAACAGTATTAATGGTATGCAATAAAGAGAAGGGTAAGAATAGCTAAACTAGTTTCCCTATAAAACACCCAAAGTTACTCATTCCTTTGTGTTTAAATGCCCAACCAAAAATTGAACAAAAGCAGGGTCAATGAGACCCCAAAACTTTCCACAAGTCTAAGGTATCTTCTGCTGGATAACCATAAGATAAGGTCAAAAGGGATGAGAGAAATATGAAAGGAAAAGTAGCAAAATCAAAATCAAGATAATGGCTGCCATTGTTAATTTCTCCACAGGTCCTTCACTCACATCTGTTTCAAGTGTTTACTTCCATGTTCCCCAAGACCCTGGTACCAATTCAAAGCCAAGGAAAAAATCAATACCTCTTCACATGTGTCTCTGATGCATGTAGCTCCTCCAGTTCTTTGTTTGCTCTCTTCCTTCCCTCCCTATCTCCCTGTCTCCCCTTTGTCTCCCATCTTCCTTCCCTTCTTATCTCCTTCATCTCTAGTTTCTCTTTGCTGCTCATCTATACACTTCCTTAGGTTTGAACAAGGAACCTGGAAACTCCCGTTTATCTGGTGATTACCCTGTTATTACACTTTGGGCATTTTGTCATCATATTTTAAAAGAATATAATGATCCAGAAAATTTAGAAAGTGTGAAAAAAGGCAGAAAAGATTGGCATTGATATAAATCAAGTAACAGTTATTTTGGGAGAGAAGGTTTGATCATCTTCATCAAATATTAGTTAGTAGGTAGAATACTACAAACAGGTAAAATTTGACCATTGCATTTCTTTATGTAGTGGTCACTACTGATCTTGACAAGAATAAATTTGATGACTGGAGTAAGTTGAAAAGAAGGGAATGACAAATGGGACCAGCATTTCAGAATGTTACGCGATAAAAAGGAACAGAAAAAAAAATGGTTGCCAACTGAAGAGTGATGTAGAATTGAGAGATTATTTTTAAATGCAGATTTATCATAAATTATTTGTTTCAAGATGGAAATGATCCAGTGAAAGAGACATTAGTGATAAATGAGAGGAGATAACTGCAGGAATAATAGCCTAGAGTGAGCAAGAGGGAATGGTACAAGTGTGGAAAGAATAATTCATTATCACAGTAGGGAGAGAGAGTGAGACAAGTGACTTGAGGGGTTTTGTAAGGGAGTAATTAAAATGTTTTCAGATTCTAAATTTTTAGAAAAGTAAATAAAAGCATAAGGAAGGAGGATCCACTGATTTGAACTTTCTATATGGTTGAAGAATAGATGATGGCAGTCTCTTTGTGAAGGATGGAATTTCAGAAAAACAGTATGGAAAATAAAACATTTTAGAAGTAGAAAATATTGATAAAGAAAATGTTTAGATTAGAACTTTTTTCTCAAATCTAAATTATTTAGAATTACTCAGGATATTTACTTATATTTATATACCCATCTATTTATTCCTTTTTACTTGATTGCCTGCCTTCCTCTCTTGAAAGGACATTGTTGCCTGCTTTATTTGCTCTGGACTGTGGGGCCAAAACAGTCATTTTAGCTCAATATCCTGCAAAAATAGAAGGATGTTGAGTTGAAGGCTAAGAACAATGTGTTTATTTATAAGATATTATTGATATGGAGAACTCTGGGTTATGGTACAGATTTGTAAACTTAGCCATGCTCTTGGAATACATACACAAAAACACATATATCACTTATAATTTAAGTGAAAGAATAAATTAAAAAGTCTATTTTTTACCTCATGAATGATAATCTATCAGCTTATGGAAGAAATAATGTATACTATGTGTTTTTAAAATGAGTTTTAAAGATATTGATTTTACAAACAAGTAATGCTTAATGGCCTCCAGGTTCATCTATATTGTTGAAATGGCAGTATTTGCTTCTTTTATTAAAGTTGAATTAGATCCCATGGTTTGCATATACAACTTTTTTTATGCACTCACCTGTTGATAGATGTTTTGATTTTTTCCACATCTTGATTATTGTGAATAGTTTACAATGAACACAAACATACATCTCTCTCTGAGATTTAGATTTCAATTCTTTGACTATACACCCAAACGTAAAGATTGCTGGATCATACATTAATTCTATTTTTTAGTGTTAAGTTCTATAGTAGTGCAATAACATTGTGATAAAATTAACAATATGTTAAAATGTTACAAATCATCATAAAATTAACCATATTAGATTTTTTTTTTTTTTGCATTTGGTGAACTCTATATAGAGAGTTTTACTCAAATAGAAATTTAATTTACTTTTTTTTCTTTTGCTTATCTTGGAGCAAAAAACATAGATACAAGAGGCTGAGGAACTTTTTAAAGTTACACACTCTATATGCTTCTATATTAGAACTCTCTAAGGTTCCTGATATAAACTAAACTAAGAAACCATCTTATTCCAGTAGGTTAATCATTCCATTTTTATCTGATGATTTTAGAGGTTGCATCAACTCAAGGATTACTTGAAAACTGTTTTAAACAATATTAAAATATGATTTGAAAGCTCTAAGGTGGCATTCAGAAATGTCTAGCTAATTTACTAAAGTTTTTGCAAAATTCCCTTATTGGTCTTTCATCCCTACAGTCTAAACTTTATTTTTCCATTCAAGGCATCCGTATTTAAAGATATACATATATATATATTTCCTAGTAGGTATTATTGCTTTATAGGCATGTATTTTTAATTTACATACAAGTAGTTGGGTTGTATAAAAAAAATACTGCATTGTAAATCACCATATGCTATTCTACGTTGTGTCTACAAAATGACAAGTATAGTCACTTAAACTGAATATCATTTCTATTTTATTGAGGTGTGGTGAGACTTAAACAATTAATTTTATATTTTGACAGTTTTCAATAGATTTGGGTTTTTAAAGAAAATTTTAAGTTCTTCCTTGAATCCTCCTTTCTTCACAGAAGCAAAAAGAAATTAGTTCTTTTGTAATTTCTTTCCACTGATTTTATTTTTTTTTCTATGTCTTCTTTTTTAAAATTTTATTTATATATAAATTTCACATCTTTGCAATCCCAGGGACTTACCCCCTCCCCCTTCCCTCCTGTCCATTGCTGTAAGCTTCAGTTTGGTGCTTAGCCTGTTTTGTCTTTCCCTCATGGCTTTCGTTTACTTTTTTTCATGTCCATGTATTAGTGAAACCATTTGCCTTCTGTCTTTCTCTTTTTGACTTGCTTCTGCTAGTATGATTCCTTCTAAGTACATCCATGCTGTCAAAAAGTCATCTAATTTGTCATTCTTAATTGATGAGTAGTATTCCATCGTATATAAATGCCACATTTTTTTCAACCAGTCATATGTTTTGGGACACTGGGGTTTCTTCCATGTCCTTGCAATTATAAATAGTGCTGCAGTAAACATCCAAGCACAGGTGTCCCTTTATACCCACATTGAGGTTTCTTTTGGGTTGATTCCCAAGAGAGCAATTGCTGGGTCAAATGGTAGATCGATTTTCATTAATTTGAGGGTCCTCCAGACAGCTTTCCATAGAACTTGGACCAGTTTACATTTTCCACCGATTTTAAAGTGAAACCATCTAGATTGTGAAATATTGTTAAATCATATATTGAGGATAAATTTTTTATATTACGTATGTTTTACTTTAAAATCTCATAAAATAGGAAACTCAAATATTTGGAGCTATGTATTAAAATGACACATAACAAATAAAAATATAAAGTAAAATATAAAACTAATTCTCCCCTGCCAATTAGTTATTGTGCTTATTTCATGCATTCTTTTTCATAAATGATAATACATAGACATAAAAGTAGACAATTTATCAGTCTGTGCTGCAAATTGGGTAATTATTTTTTTTTGAGATGTAACAAAAGACTTCCACTGTATTCTTAAAATAAATATTTACCCTTAGTGACAACATAATTTCTGACTTTAGCATTTCATGTCTATTTTAAATTTTTTATTGATTATACACACATATTTATTTTTACATCAAATTATACCCTGAGGTTCTCCTACACATTTAACTTCTCAACTGTCACTTGGCTGTATCTTTTCTCCTTTGTCAATTAGGATGATCCTCCAGATATAAAAGTAAAATACTAAAAAAGAAAATGAAGCATATACCATGGCAACAATGAAGAGTGAAATTTTAGAATAAAATACTTTGTTTAGATGTTCTGAATATGATGTTTCAAAGTATATTTGGCCATATAAGAGATGTGATTTGGCCTTATCTCAGCAGCATATATTTGACATCTATCTAGATAATAATGTCAATAAATAGGACATCATCTTAACTGTTACTGAAGGGAAGACCAGGATAAGAGTTAAATACACATTTATGAGGAAACACATTAAAACTTAGTCTTGAGGGACTTTTTCAAATTTGTAAGTAGTGTCTTATGAACTTAATGAAAGCATTCCGTATAACAATGGTATTTATAGATATCTCTACTCGCATAAGAACTAAAATGACTGTAACATATTATGTGATATCATTTTGAGAATATTGACTTGTGCGATAAAATAAGAAAGTAAAATGATAAGAAAATATACTGTAAAGAAGTTAAAGTATCAATAATTGTAATATTGTTCATTTCAGTGTAGTTTTCATTTAGATGAATATATTCTGTCTCATGTATGTTCCCAACATGATGACAAGTAGAAGATCAGCAATAAAGAAATACAAACACATAGTTCTAAACACTGACTTGATATTGTCTAGTGGTTAAAAAATAATAGTGATACTACCTCAGATGCTCACTCTAAATGGCCCTTCTATTTGCCTTTTTACTCTAAAGGACTCACTAATTTTGAATATCCAGTTATTCCCAAATTCTTCCTCCAAGGTAGATGCAACTAGGCTAGTCTGGGGGGGGGGGTGAGTGTGCATATGTGGTTTACTCTTAAATCAAGACTTCACCCCACAGTCTCAATGTTTCTGCTTTCAACCGTCTGTATTCTTGTGTTCCAAATGATGCATGCAACTCTAATATTCTTAAGTCGTCTTCTGTCTGTCTTGCTTTTCCTCAAGATTTTGGTAGCTTGTGTACATCCTGCACATTTCACAGATTTTATATTCTCTGTTTTCTTCCTGAAAATATCCCATTTCCTTTTAAAATAGATCCTATTAGCATTAACACTAACATTGTCCAACTGACAGCAAATAGCCTCAATATCATGCAAGACAAGACATCCCACAGTACATTTCTTACTTGTTTTGGCTTGATGTCATTTCCCTTTTAATATCATTGTTTTGTGCAGAAAGAATGAAGTTGTGACTTGACTTTAATACAAAAGAGAACTTTAATACAATTCCAGATGAATGAAATGGTCAATTTACTTAGTTTTTGACAGATGTAAGAAAGTGGATGTCTTTGGTGTCTTTTCTGACACAGACTACCCTTTTTTGGTTGCCAGTATGCATATATTATAAGATGCATTGTTTATTTGTCTATAAATGTTGCTGAATCAAGTCTAAATACACTTACTATTTCTTCTCTCAGGACAGAGGGATGTGAGAAATGGGTGAAGTTTGCAGAAGTTAATGTGTTCTAAAGTTTTAATATCCAGCATGATAACTATAGTTAATAATATTTTACTACAGATTTGAAAGTTATTAGTAGATTTTCAAAGTTTTCACCAAAATGCAAAACAAAACATAGCTATTTGTGATGATATATGAACTAACTAAGCTTATGGTTCCAGTTATTTCACAACATATATATATATATATATATATATATATGTATGAGTGAATGCATACATGCACATATACATATATGTATATACATATACACCTGTCACATATATGTCATGTTATGACATATGTTATTATGTTATATACCTTAAAGTTACACAGTGATATAAGTTGAATTATTTTCAATAAAACTGAAAAGTGTTATGAAAATAGAGTAACAGGGTCAACAATGGAAATAAAAACAAATTTAAAACTTCATTTTGTAGAGATTTAAGGTAGAGGTAATGATGCTTTTTCAAAATAACAGTGTTTAAAATGATACCTCAGTCTTAAATGATAGATTTATTATTGAAATGGTAAGATCTCTTCTGTCTTGATTTGCAGCTGTCTTCATTATATTATTATCTTTGATCCAAAGCAATAGATGTAGATAATACATTATTCTGCAGTCCATCTAAGTATGCTTTCATTCATCTCTTAGAATAAAATAAATGAGTACACCAAATGATATATTATGTGAGAACCAGAAGATAGAATAGTTTTGAAAATGCAAAGAAAGGTAAGGAGCATTGACAGGGAGCTGAAGGAAATGGAGCCCACAGGGTAGACTGCTCTAGAGAAGAAATCAGAAAAGAATTGCTTTGTTAATAGGCAATAAATCATCACCCTCAAATGTTGTTTCTTTTGAGTTATGAGAACAAAAAATTTTGCAAGTGTTTAAGGGTTAATTACATGATGAAAATAGGATGCTCATACTTTTATGTTAATATTGGTCATTGAAAAATTGCTCTTTTACAAGCCAATTTGTGTTGTAAAATATGCAAACCATGAGAAGTCTAGAATATATCAAATACATTCACACTGTTGCAAGTGGATGTATGATATTTCATGCTTAAAAATGTATGCACAAACCAGAGCATAGTCTATACACCATCTAATTATGTAAAATTGTAGTGAAAGAGATAACGGAAAGATTATGTCTTTAAGTATAGGCATGTCATTGAAAGTGTTTATTATGAGAGGATAAATGAAAGATGTAGAAATGGGAATAGTGGATGAATCAAGTTCCACAAGAAAACTATAAGTAAACTCAGAATAAAGAGCACTTAAGAAAAAGAGAAAAAAAGTGTTTCTTAGAAATGGCAATACTAAGTAGAAGAAAGAAGCAATAGGAAGGTAGTTGGTCAATTCAACCCCAATTTATCGAAAATAATAGGATTGAGAAAACATACAAACACATATAAACACATTTCTATGTTGAGAGTTTAGTCAGAGTCAAACAAGTGTTAATCATTATGGTTTAGATAGAAATGTTCAAGGTTCAGGTTTTACTTGTTGGGCTATAGTATTCTTTGGATACCCTAGAATCTACTGGAAAAAGGAGAGAGGGGGAAGGAAGAGGAGAAAAAAGAGGGGGTAAGAAGAAGAGAAGAGAGAAGAGGGAGTGAAGGAGGGAGGGAGGAAGAGGAAGAAGAAAAAATAGGGGTGGGAAGACAGGAAGAAGGGTAGGGAAGGGGAAAGAAAGGAATGGGAGAGAAAGGAAGACAGCAACATAATTGTCTTTTATTTAGTGTAATAGTTTTTGTTAACATATACTGGATTTCTGTAAAATATTTACAAAGATATTCAGCCATGAAAATGATTGGATAAGCCATCATTCACTGGTCTTGACTAATACTATTTTCCAGGCAGATCACCTAGAAATGGTATTTTATTCACAGAATGAAAAAGATTAGCAATATAATTCTATAGTACTCTCACAAACTTCAGACTTGTTTTCATTAATGGTTTTTCTTATACACGCAGGTATGAAATAACATGAACTGGAGTCTTAACAAGAAATATCTTGACAGATATCTATCTACTCAAGACAGATTATTAGTCTGTTACCAGAAATTTAATCAGAGAGGCCAAGGAACAGACTAATGACTGATGTCTCTTTGACTCATTACCTGAGTGTTAGCATAATGTACTTTACATTCTATAGGGAGAAATAGCTGTTTCTCTGGTCCATGACAGATTGACTCCCTACACTGAACTCCATTTAGTCAACAATCAATAAGGATCAGAACAACTGTGATCAACTACAGTTATTGCCACTGACAGCTATAAAATATTAGAGCATTTCACCAATTGTAGTGTTATTTTAAGTTCAAATTAAGTTTCTTGAATAAATGAATTTGAGCAATCATCCAAGAAGTCATAATCCATCAGTTATCAATTTGCTGGATCTGGACTGAATATTTTGTATGTCACATAAATTGTGTGTCAAATATTTCAATTAGTTCACAGCATTTGAAAGGCAGGGTGTTCATACTAACTCTAATTTTTTTTTCTTCTTGTTAAAAAAAGTGGTAAAATTCTGCAGCATTAAGCGTTTTCCTACCTGAAAGGCATTAACATAAGGTTAGAAGTTGCTGTTACTTATCTGATCCTGCAGATTTTGGAGACCATTTGTAAATAGCACTACCTGTTCTCTCCTGAGAAAGAAAGAAATTCATAGTGTACTTGACTCACCACTTTTCTACTCCAGGTGGTTTCCTCTATAGGTTCCCTTGGGCAATTCCATCTTCAGTGAAGAACAGTCTTAGTATGAAAATAAGATTTGTCTTGGAGTGCTCATCTATGCTTCAGTGAGAGAATTAGGACATAGACTATATATGTTATCTTCTAGATTTCATTTTATTTTAAAAAGTTTCAACAAATTTGTTTTGCTTAATGGCTGCTATAGTATCCCTGTAGAGAATAATTGCTTGAGTAGCATAACTGTGATTATAACTTCACTCTTTATAATAATTATATCTTAAGGAAAAAATGAGCAAGTATTTGAAAATAAGAAAATAGATTGAAGCCCAATTTTAATGTGGTACTAATATTCTTTGGTAGTGGCCTAGAACTTTGAAAACATTTGTTATCTAAAGATATATTAAAACTAAAACCCTAATTGGAACTAGAAACAAAGAATATATATTGTAAAATATTACTTAGTTGTGAAAAGAATGACAATTTACCATTCTCAACAACATGAATGGAACTGGAGGAATTATGCTAAGAGAAATAAGTGAGAAGAAGAAAGACAAATACCAGATGATTTCACTCATATGAAGCAGAAGGAAACAGAAAAATAAGATCTGAAAAAACTAAATAAATACAAATCCTGGAAATCTGACTGCAGAAATAAGACTACCAGAAGGGAAGGTAGGGAATGGAAGTGCAACGTGGAAGGGGACCCAAAGGTCTTTGTTGGAGATTATGGGTATTTGTGTTAGTGGGTGTCTTTGTGAAAACACACATCTCAGCATGTGTGAACTTGCACCCCTAAATCATATACAGTGTTCTAACCTGACATTAAGCTAAGAAAAATATACAATTTAAATATAAATATTTAAAAATAAGCTAATTATACTAGCCTTCTATGTACAAAAGTTTACAAACATTAATTTTATTTAGCTTCATGGTGTAGGAGATCCCTTTAAGAGTTAGTTCTCCTAAAGAAGGGCATTAAGGTGGTAATAAATCCAGTAAGCCATTAATCTTAAACAGCCCAGTGGGACAGCTGTCAGAAAATCTAATTAATCTGGCTTAACTGAACCCAAATATTAGGGTCTATGCAGCTTGGGCTAAATCTACAATTACAAATTATCTTGACAGATTTAACCAGGTGAGTCAGCTTCATCAAAAATATAGTCAAAGTTGTTTACTTAAGAGAAAAAAAAGTACTTTCAATGGAAATGGGGGAACAAAGTCTATAGCACTAACTAGCATTTCTTGAACAATGTGCTAAGCACTGCTACACACATATTTCATTTAGTGGAGTGGCCACACAAAGATAAAAGTCCTGAACTGATTCCTATTTGAAACACCAGAAACCGAAGCTTAAAAGACCTAAGTTTATTTTCTCAAGCCATGTGGACAGTCAGAAAGAGACGGCTTTCAGGTTAAAACTGCCTTATACTGCATTCTTTGGTGTGTACCAAAGTGGGAATTATCTTCAGTGGTCTCAGGTGTAATGAGTTGAACATATATTTATGTTCCTTGCTATGACAGTACCTAAAGTGCTGATAGTATACTAAAATTATTTAGCAATTCAATGTTAGTCCTCTAATCAATGACCTTTTTCATTTTTGATTTGACATTTTTTGTGTTTGCTTTCTCTCTTGCTAAGGATTTCAGGTGTTTATTGGTTGGGCCAAAATTTTATCGATATATTTATTTCTCTAGGGAAATGTCAGAGAACTATATGTGCCAAAAATTCTTAATCATAAATAATCCAGGTGTTCCTTAAAGCAGTAATAAAAATGATAATAGCACTAGCAAAAATATCATTGGTTAACATTTCTTAAACAGTTAAGTGCTAGGCACAAATCCTAAAAAAATATATACCAGGAAATCCTGTATAGCAAAATGTAGAAATGCTCTCCCTCCAACAATATTTGTTTTTGAAAATATTTAACTGCTGTCTACACCACTAGAAATATATGAAAAATGCAGTCTTACTCACAAGTTTGTTCTGAAATTTTTATGATAACATTTAAGTGAACTTAAGAACAGCAAATTCAGAAGACAATGAATTCAAAAATTCTGAAACATGACAAACCTGAGTTAGCACTGCCAGAATTAGGAAATAAAAATGTAGGGCATCCAATTCAATTTGAATTTCAGATAAATAGCACTTCAGTTTTTTGCTTGTTTTCTTTTCTCTATTTTTTAATAGACTGTAATTGTTGCATGTCTCTCACTAGGGGTATGATTTTGGGCAATCCATTTAACTTTCAAATCTTGTGTCTGTCACACAAGAAGTCCATAAACAGCTGATTTTGAACACTGGAAGAATGTGAAATCCCTAAAGCTTATGAGGTTATAGTTTCAATATTCCTTATAGCCATTCTGTGATTGCCGGGAAGCTAAAGGCTGAATCACCAAACTCTAAAACTGCATTATCCAGTCTTGAAGGTAAGTAGAAAGCAGATCAGATATGGTTAGAACCAGTTTCTGGTTATAGTGCATAAGTCTCTTAAATATCCATTTTGAGCGTCTTATGACCTAACAACTTGTCTCAGAGGAAATGCACACACATCCACACCTCCCCCACCCCACTCCCTACACACATGCCGTACCTGTACATTCTTAAAATGTTAGGTTTACAGAGGTAAGAAAACTAGTCACCAACTACTGTGGTCTACAATGGGAAAAATGTGACCAGCTTCATGTAAAGTTTAAGAAATCCTTTGAGAATTGAAAATAACCCAACTCATGGCAATGACTTCATCTTCTTTTGAATAATTTATTTTTGATCCAAAACAAATGTTAAGATCTTTTCTAATTCATGTGAGTACCTCATTTTAGCTGACACCAAACTCCTCAATAAGCACTTTGCAAAGTGAGGCTCATTTGCATTCAAGCACACATCACTCTTCAAGGTGTAATTTGTGTTTCTGATCTCAGTATAATTTTCCATTAACTTTGTTGCAACATAGAACATAAGCACTGATATTACTTTAACTCTAATCTATTAATTTTAATATGACATAAATTTTAAAAAATCAATCTAAATTTTTATCTTAGCCATGTGAACTGCTATTTTTACAGGCATTCAATTCTATTTTTTACCATCTCAGAGTTAAGATAATTTTCTCTTAAATTAGACAGACCTGGGTTTAAATCTCAGTCCTTGTAATTGCAAAGTCTATCACATTAGACCAGCTACATAAATAATATGAACTTTATATTTCTTATTTATAAAATGAGTAGTAATGAAGTAGATATTTTTTCAGAATTGAATGAATTAGTTTGTGTTTAGTGGCTGGCACACAGGAAATATTAAATACCAATGCTAATTTCCCCTTTTTTCAGTTGTACTTTTAATGTTGCACATTTTCTTAAATGCTCTATCACTGTTTCCAGTTGTTTTTAATTTTCCAAGCTAAGGAGATAATTTCATGAAAATATATGTAGATCATAAAGATAGTCAAGGAACTTTAGCTGTGTATTAAGAAACTTACTTCCCCTAGTAGAGCAGTGGGACTCTTGGCTAGATTGTCCCCAAGAATTATATTATTTCCATCAATACCTATATGAAACTCTGATGAGTAATGACTTGATATGCTTCAGTTTACCTGGGATTTAGAATAAAAATGAGAACTGACATAGGTGAGATGACCCTTAGCCTGACATTTTGTCCTATGGTATAGAACTTAAGAAATCATTACTCTTGTTATTAGTATTGTCCTTAGTATTTAAGTATCAAAATATAATAAAAGTATTTCAATTAATTAAAAAATTAATCTGAGTTACTTAATTTTTTCCTTCCTATAGTCAATTTAATCATGGTGGTCATATGAAATCCAAGCATAAAACTAATTGGAAGATTACCACGCAACCTTTTACAGATATTTATAACAGATACTCTAATATGCTTTTGTCAAAAAAAAAAAAAAAAAGAGTTGAATGGTAGTGGACCTTGATTTTATGTTATAAATATAACAGCGAATTGCAAAATACATTTCTTCATTAAGTGTTTGATGGGATTAAATCTGGCTATAAGAGAGTAAATATTCTATTTGTAAAGAGACTATAGAATAATCTCTAAAATTTTTTTGGTTATGGGACTTTCACATGTAAATTCACCTGACCTGACTAGAACTAATCATTCTAATAAAGAAATATTTTTTCTTCTTTCATTTTACTTTAATGCTTTTGGTTGTACTGACAAATGACTTATTACCTGTAGACATTGTTCAAAGATTGACTAAAGATTGTTCAAAGATTCAGAAAGTCTAGGATGCGGTCTAAAAGTCTGTTTTCAAGGAAACTCCTAGAATTGTTGTTGTCATTGACACAGACCTGATTTTTATAAGCAGGCACTATATCACCTCCTTAGAAATACCTTCCATGACCTTGCCAGGTAAAGCATCTCACTCTTCAATATTCCCATTACAACAGCTGCTTTGATTCCTTAATAGTCATTATATCATAATTCTAATTATGTTTTTTATTTGCTACTTTTTTTGTTTATTGTCTCTAGATTATAAATTTGATAAGGTCAGGGTCACAGTGTTAAGATCTAATATGTGCTCAGTAAGCAGTTGAACAAATGATGGAAAGCTGCTTCTAGATTATACACCATTGTAGTTTTGCCTATACCAGTGGTTGTCAAATCTTAGCATGGATTACAATTCCCTGAAAGACTCTTTTAAATGCAGGTTATTGGACTTATATATTTTAATGCATAAATAAACCACAAACTTATGCCATTTTTAACAGCATGGATGGTGCTAGAAGGAAATATGCTCACTGAAATTAATTAGAAAAAGATGAATACTGGACTTATATATGGAATATAGATAAATCAAACAAGAGGACAAGACATAATCAAAACTAACAAGCTGAACTTAGAAATGAAGCATTCAGCAAAGGAGAGGAGAGAGATATGATGAGGGAGGAACATGAGGGAATTTGGTTATGGATCATGGGTGATATGGTGGTGAGAGAATAATAGGGACTATAACAATGCAAGAAAAGCAATTTTAAAATGCAGATTATTGAACTCCATTACCAAGGTTTATGATCCAGCTGGTTTGAAGGGAATCCTGAGAATTTGCAACTCTAAGTTCCCAGGTGTTGCTGATGTAACTAGTCCAAGAACCCCACTTTGAGAATAGTCAGTGATAAAGCGTAATAATAATCTCTCAAAAGTATGCTGATACGCTGCTGCTATTTCTAAGGAAATATTCAATTATTATAATTTCCCTACTTATCTGGCACTAATTATTCAGTTTTCAGTATTCACCTAACACTTTTAAGTATAAGTTGTATATACGTGTATTGTTTATTACCATATGTTTGCATAACCTTGAGAAAAGGAAAGGGAAGGAAGAAAGAGCTCTTCCTGCATTAGATCTCTTTATGCATTACAGTCATGCTGGCACTTTTTTTTTTGCTTTTGCAGTTTTCTTTCTTTGCATTTTATATATTTAGTAATAATATATACATTGTTATATACCCCAAATTTCCCTACCACCGTATCATCAGTGAGACATAAGTCTAATATCATGTGTTCATGGCTCCCTTAATTTTATTTACCCTTCCTCTCTCTCCCTCCGCTATTTGCTTTAAGTTCTTTTTAAACTCTCATGCCCAGTCCTTCTCTCACTGCCTTATCCTGACATTTTGCAAGCATCAAGGCAGACCCTAGAGATCTTTTACTTTGACTCGCCTGCTTTAGTCCCTTCACAGTAGCGCAGAGTCCAACAGAAATTTGTCTTTCTTGTCCTCATTTTTTTCTTTAGCATGCAAGACCTCACATTCTTGCTCAAATTGTGTTCTCTCTTCTTTTCTCTTTACAACGATCAAGGATCATCAGAAAATGGAGGAGACTGAATAAATGCTGCATAAGCTTTCTAGTGCATAGAAAAACATTGAAGTCATGATTGTAAAGTGCTTTGTGAATTTTAAGAAGGACTATATGACATGTCATCATTCCTCCAATTATCTCCAGCAAATAGTAACATGGGTATTGAGAATTGGAATTTTGGCCATAGGCAAGATAGTAATATAAAATTGCATTTTTGTTTAAATATTGATTAACAAGAAGGTATTTTAAGGGGAAATTAGGTACTTATTCAATGTAAAAATGTTAGTGTCAGCAAGAATTTAAATATATATATATATGAATAGATTCAAAATTATAGTTTGATTTAAAGCTTTGAGAAGCAGTGCTCCTCTTAGAGATAATTTAAGTAAATCCCATGAAATGCATTATTTTCTACCAGTAAAAACCACAGGCAAAATAAAGATAACCATTAATTTTATTTATAAGGACAAATTATCACCATTATATTTTAAATTGCCATTACAGGATTTTTTTTTCCTTGCAATTCTCCCTTCTCATAAGATCTGATGAAGTTGTAATAGGAATTATTGCTTTAAGTACATGTTAAATAATCATAAAATTATCAAAATTTTAATAAGAAATATTTCATGATCCCAACTCAGTTTTCTGACCTATCTTTCATAGGGTAAAGGCTAGCATTTATTCTTATATAATTTCCTAAGTCATTATTGGATTAGTTTTATAAAAATTACTACATTTATTGAGACACCTGATTTTTAGAGTTTAAATTTCACTGTCAACATGAAGAAATAAAATGGATATCTTTGGCATTTGATGTTTATCATCCTTTTGAAGAAATTTCACTACTCTGGAGTAGTAGCTAGTGATATGAAAAAAAAATGAGGTGGAAGTCATAGGTCTGCCATGTTATTACAGGCTTATTTGACTTAATTACAGCATAAATTCCAAGTTGGTTTTTAGCAGGGCATTTGCTGAGCAGTTCCTCAAGCAGCCAGAAGAAAACTGCAAGAGACAGTTCTCATCAGTGCTGTCTCTTTAATTAAAACATCTTTGGGTGATGTTTCACAATTTCTCTGTAGAGTCTGGGGCAATAGAGATATTTATTTACAAGGCACCTCTTACCCTAAGGTTTCCAGACCTCAGTATTATAATCAGCATATCGGCATGTCCTGGAAAGGAAAACCAGGTATTTTGTTTGAATGTATAATGATCATATGTTTTTATTTTACCTTTATTTTTGAACAGCTTTGTTGAATATTTCACAATATAGGATTTCCTTCCTCATTTGTGGTTACCATAGTTTCCCTTCCACCACTGCCCACTGTGCTCTTTAATCCACCTGTTTCCAACTTTTATCTTCTATCTTCTCTACTCCCCTCCTAAATGTCTCAAATCTATAGCTGTTTTTGAGGGTCAGTCTTATAGTTTTCCTTTGTCTGATCCTTTGGATTCTCTAGGGAAAGCACCTGGTCTTTATTTTTCTTCTTTATTCACATATTTTGGTCACATATTATCACTGGAATAATACCTTCTAGTTCCATCCATGTTGCTGTAAATGGCGTGAGTCTATCTTTTTGATTGTTGAGTAGTATTCCATTGTGATAATGTAGCACATTGTCTTTATCTACTTATGTGTTTTTGTGTGAATGTGAATTAATGATGAAAAAATTTTAGACCATATTCTGTCTTTCTATCCATAAAAATAACCCTGATTTGTAAAGAGATAGTGACATGAACTTTCTTTTTGACAAACCCTCTCCTAAACCCTCTCTCACATAACTAAAAATCTGATTAGGTGAACTAGAAATGCCACTGAAAATCATTTATATTTTCTACACTTTCAAGTACTGAGAAATATTCTATTTCTTTGATGTATTAACTAATTATGTGTTCTTTTTTCTCTTGTGAACCACTAAATACTGGAATACAAAACCACTGGAATACAAAAGGTGACCTATGAAAGGTGACCTATGATAGGACATATAGCAGAGGAAGAATGAATAGATTTAATATATTCCCTGTGCTTCACAGAGAGGAGTAGAATAAGGACATTCTACATGAGGATGGAATTATTTCACATGTTGATTATGGTGGTACTTTATATACTTTAAAATGCAAAGAAATGGATACCCAAAGTGTCAGTTTTATTGCATGGTAATTTAATAACTAAAATAAAAAATACACAGAAAAATTAAGTTACAATTTCACCTTTAATTTCTCTCTAGAATAAAGAGATAAAATCAAGTTAATGCATATGTCTCATATAATGAAATGTTTCTTTTAATAACTTACACTATATATCAGGAATAAATCATAATTATTCCTGTATGCTTGATCATTCCTTCTTTGTCATTCCTCTTCCTGACTTTTCCCCCTATTTGATTTTTAAAATACAGGTATTCTAGAAGATTTACTTTCACTCCTGATTTCTTCTAGCTTAGTTGCCTTCCCCCAGGAAATCTCTTTCAATCCAGTGACAACAGCTAAAATCCCCTTATCACTTGCAAATCTCTACCTCTATTCCCAGTATCCTTTTATCATTATTTACAGTTCTGTGTATAATATATTCACTTGAATACTTTACTTGTGCAAAAAATCATGAATTAATAGTTCTTATATCTCAGATTCCTTGAAAATCATTAACTTCTTGTTCACTAAGGTTAGAAATATTTTCTTAGTTTATACCTTCTTATTCTTTCTCTCATCTTTGTAAACTGGTCACTAAACCTAGTTGATTCTTTAATTGTTTTTCCATCATAAAAGCCTAAATTAAAGCTTTGATCATGGTACTCTGGAACTTTAAGATTGCCTACTGTGTAGATGCTCTTACTCCTTCCTGCCTGTTATAGTCATACTTCATTTTTTGTACACTAGCATTAATCTATAAAATTTCTCCCCTCCTTTCATCAGAAATCTTGTATTTTCACAGAAAATGAAATTTAGTTTCCATGTAGTATTCTTATTCTTCAATAATTTTATCTCTAATTTTTTAATATCATCTGTCTCTGCAAATGCACCCCTATCCCCGTTGACTTTGGTATGGTTAATCTGTGCAGTAGCCACATAAAACATTTTGTCATCCTTGACACCAGCAGATTTTTGGCCCCAATTTCAATTTGTATGGACACTTCTCAGTAAATGTATATCTTTTCTACACATTAGGATTCTGTGTATCCTTCAAATCTCCCCTCTGAAGCTCTATCTTTCATGAAGACTTACTCTATCCTACAATTTAGATTCTAGTTTAGCCTCCTTTGAACCCTTTGAGATTGATTAAATTTTTTTTATTTTGTTTTGTTTTATTATGCATGCATATCCTTCCCTATTGGGATTAAAACCTTCCTAAGAGAATCAATTGATTGTTAATCACTCTTTCTTGCCTTAAATACTTGTTGGAATAAGGTGCAGCACAAGTGTCTATATAAATAGTCTATTTCTTGGTAGATCTGAAACAATATCCTTCACACATAATATACACAATGAATGTTTACTCTATGAATAAATGGATGAATGAATAACAGACCTATTAAGCAGACTAGGGAGTGTTGGAAATGTTAACCTGTACATTATAATTACAGGAAGATTATCATTAGCAATGATGTGTTATTAAAAATACCATTCTGCATGATCAGATAATGTCAACATTTATTTATTATGCACCTGCATATACCACCCAAGGCAAATTATGTTTTCATCCTATCACATTTGCCTGCTTAAAATTCAGTATCTGCCTAGGTGTGTGAAAAAGATTGAATTCAGAACTTTTTTTTGTATTTATGTCATTTTTAAGTAGCTGTGCTCTCATCCAATAAAACAAGACGCATCTGAATATATTAATATTATACTTCTCATTACTGCATATGATTCTCCCCTTCAGCTTTCCCTTTCTCCATCCTTCCTTCTTTGTTTCTCACTTATTCTCTCTTATTTTCCTCTGAAACTCTCTGCATCTTCCCACCTTTATTACATTTCCTATCCTGCTTCCTTTCCTTTTCTTTATATCATTCTTCTTTCTTTACAACATTTTTTTGTTTGTTGTACTCTACATATTTATCTAAGAATGCCACAAACACTATGAAATAGTTACTGCAGTTAAGGAGATCCCAGTCTAGAATTAACCACATTAGTCTTTTGGTTTTGATTTATTACTGTTCTCAGAAAGAATCATGTTTGTTCTCCTTATAGTACAACCCACTGTTAATTTTACTCATTCTGCTCATTATATATGCAATAAGGTCAGTCTGTTTTTTTCTCCATTCGTGTTTTTTTCCCAGCATGGAGAAAGCTTTTATACTATTCTCATAGTAGAAATGAGCTGCATGGTATCTGCTATTCTAAAATTCATCTCTTTAATTGGAATTTATTTTTAATAAATCATGCTGCCATTCATGTTTTTTCATTTGTTATCTCTTGTATGTTTGGAATATGTTCTGCAGGTCATTGGGTTATTTATCTAATTGTTTTTTTGCTATTATCACAGATACACATGGAAGATTTAGTCAATAAATTGAACACTTCAGATATTGAATGTAACCAACTAATAAGAGAAAGTGCCATTTGTTTGTTTACTTGTGTTAGATATAAACTTATTTAGAGGGATTGACATTTTAAGACATCACTTTGGAAAGTTGTCTTTTTCCAGTTATACTTTTTCCTTATCTTTGATTAGTCCCAGAAAATGCCATTTAGATTGACTAAAAACAAAAGTTTTCTTAGAAATATTTGTGACATTTTAAAACTGAAATTGTGCACAGTGAAACAAAAAAAGATAGCATCTGATGTGCTTATCTCTGAATGTAGAATGTAAGGGACTTTCATTTTCTTTTTATATTTCTATATTTTACAGTTATTTTAAATGTGGGTATATTTTTATTTAATTAAGTTAATTATAATGCATTTTAGTATGTTATATTGTTGAAGTAAGTCTGTCAAAGTACAACTTTTTCCTCATGGATTTTGAATTTACAAGGACAAACTGTATTCCCTCTAAGGAATACTCTAACTTACTAATAATTAATACATAGAGGTAATACATATATAGGTAATACATATGTATAGGTAATACATATATATATATATGTACACATGTTGCTTTGTAAAAGTAATTTCAATATATATTTCACCTTGCTCAAGGACATTCTTGTTCACTGTTTAACGATAGAGGGCAGTAGAACAATTGTTCATAAATTTATTTTAAACAAAACATACCAAATTCTTCACTCTAACCTCTAGAATAATGATCAAACAGGACAAACATGTTTATTTTAGAAGAAATGTTAGCATCATGATTTTGCTTTTCATTTGCCAGAAATAATGTTTACTCTGAGAGAGGAAAAGACAGCTGAGAAGTGTACAGAATCTGCCACCCCTTCTTTGACCTTACGTTAACTTTCCTGGGCAATGAAATTTCTAAAACAGCATTAGTAAGCAATATTTATATTTTCCATTGATCTTGTAAGTTAGGGAGCAGATATTCACACACTGTTTAGAGGGGAAAAAAAGCAATCTGCTGAATCTAGCTGCTCAGTACTGCCTACTAAATAATTATTGACACAATAGCACCTTAATTGACTGAATTAAACATTTTGGGTTCAAATGTGTTTGTTCATACTGGTTATATAAAAAAATAGCTTACTGCATGCTAAATTTCTCCATTGTGAGACTGACAAAACACAAGTCTAGGGAAATTCTGATAAAAGAGGCATCTACCAGCACTTTGCTGAACCTTTCTGGAGGCTAGCGTAAAAGAAAAGGCATTCTGATTACCCTGCCTTTATTTGGAGTTCTGATGGTTTATCAATCATAGGTATTTTGCATTAATTTTTATTTAATTTTGTAAATATTATATATCTCAACTACTGATTTCCATTGAAGTTCTGTCCCTGATCCCCTTCATCCCAAAAGATAATCTTGTTGAATTACAACAATATAAGGAAAATGAGGTGAGGTGGAATAATAGAAATGGAAATAGAAGGTGAAATCAATACTCAGACTGTCACCAATGCAATGTACTGCTATGAAGAATTATTGATTTGATACATAATAAAATATATCTCAATAAATTATGTCTCGTCTATTTGGAATTTAACTTTCCTCCATCATGAACAATTATGAACTATTTCTCTAGATGTGAGTTACTTAATAAAAAGGAAATTATATTGAACCTAAACATAATCCTCAATTCATATCTTTTTTTTAATATACACCACCTGCTGATCTGATATAGCAGGTGACATATCACTTGTGATTTTTCAGATATCATTATTAGAGTGTTTTATTTTTTGTAAATAATTTATTTATATATAAATTTCACATCTCTGTGATCTCTGGGGTTCAATTCATATCGTCCTTTCATCATTTCTCTTTACCTTAGAAGCTAAATCAATATCTCATATCATCCTAAGAGAATGATCCTAGTGTCCACAGTACTGGATCTTCTGGAAAAACTCTGAAAGGTCATAACTTCCATCAAACTAATGCTCTGCCATTTTCTTTTTCCATAAGTCATAGAAAGAGGGAAAGGGGAGAGGTGAGTTGAAAATTGACATAAGATAAACTTGACTAGAAAAGAAATAGAGCAAATTCTAGCCCCTGATCTTGGACTTAGCAGAAGGACTTCAGATGTTCAAATTGTATGCTTAAGTAAAATTATTTTTCAGATTATAACCATTAGCATTGGTTTGAGGTGATATCTCTATGGTGTTCTATTTTATGTTTCTCTAGTGAGAAGAGATGTCAAGCATTTTTCCATGCACCATTGATCATCTGCATTTCTTTGGGAGAAATGGAAGGTCCTTTGCCATTTTATTGGCAACTGTTTTTTAATTATTGAGTTTTGTGAGTTATTTTATATTTTGGATATTGCCCCTGTTGGATGCAAGAATTGTAAATGTCTTCTCCCATTCAGTAGGATTTATTTTTTGAATCAAAATTTCTTTCCCTTGCATAAAGTGCAGATACTTTTTATTTTCATGTTCCATTTGTTTATTTTTGCATAGTTTCCCTTGCTAACTTGGAGTCAAGTCTGCCAATGTGTCTCTAAGATTCATATCAGAGTATGTATTGCCTGTTTTCTTTTATGTATATTCTGACTTCAGGTCTTACATCTAAACCTTTAACCTGTATGCACAATTGGGCTTATAAATTTGTGCAGCCATTTAAAAAATAATATAGAGTTCCTAAAAAAATGAAAAAAAATTGTATATTATCTAGTTTTCAGTTTCTGGATAGTTGCCTAATAAATACAGAAACACTAGTTCAAATAGATATATGCACTTCCATGTTTATTATGTCCAAGAACTGGAAACCACCTGAGTGTCTATAAACTGATGACTGGATGAAGATATGATATATTTGCACAATGCAAGGCTATCAAAGATAAAACAATGAAACCTTGCCATTGGAAACAACATGTATTGACCAAATGGGCTATTACATTTAGAAAAATAAGTCAGGAAAAGAAAGACAAATGCTGTCTGGTTTCACTCAAATGTACAGATAAGACAGAGGAATTAAATTAAAAAAATAAACTTTTAGATGACAAGACCAGTTAAGGGTTGTCTAGATGGAAGGACAAAGAGGAGTGTAAAGCAGGTAAAAATCACTAATGGTGGGATGAAGGATAGTTGTTGACTTTTATGGATGAATTTAATGTAGTATACACATATGCTGTTCTCAATAATGCATACCTGGAAGTTAATTAGCAGTATAATGCAATGTGACTTCAATAATATGTGAGCAAATAAATCCACATTTAAGTAGCAGAATGGAAAAATAATGAAATTAATTAAAATAAGTTTTCATTTCAGCAAACTGAGAGAAAAATGTTTCCAAGGTCTAGTGAGTTCTGTCGTTGTCATGCCCCCTGGTTGCGGAATATTAAAGGATCAAAAAGTCTGCAGATTTTCCTGAAGAAATACCAACCCCAACTCAAATTTCTCAAATTTAAGACTGAAAGAAAACTTTTCTTTAAAAATATTACCCTAACACAAATATTTCATAGAATTAACATTCTGAAAAATGTTCTTTCAGAAAAAAATAATAATTTTCCCACTTGGGGAATGTTGACCTTTACTCTGGGGATAGATGTCTCAATGACAGATTGGTGCAGCTTGGAAAGGTAGTTCTTAACAATATTAGAAATAGTACTGGTAATAATAATAATAAACACAGTGATGAAATTTGCAGATATTTAGTTTATTCTCTGGGAGGAGGACTTTAGATAACAAAACAGCTAACTGACATGTCTTCAACCCCTAATACTTTGTTTTTCTCCTGTCAAGGTATTTGCATTTTTTAAAATTGAACATATAAATTAGAAAATATCTGACTTACATAACAAAATGTAAATGTGCAAAGTACTTATGATGGATGCCTAGGGCATATGTGAGTTTTCCAAAGCTATAACAACTACTTTCTTCATGACCTAACTGTGTATTGCACTGTATTGAATTGTCTTAGTTCTAAACATTTTTATCTTCAGATGGTAGTTGTTGTATGCCTCTTATCTTTCCCACTGAATATATAGTTCCCTGAAATCATGAAGTTTCCGTTTCAGTTGCACTGAATCATTGTTATTGTGTTCCTTGCAATATTTTTTATTCTGGGAAGGCCATCCTCTTCAACCTAGCATGCAGCTTCAGGAGGGATGCACAGTGAAGGAGGAAGGAACACCTGCCTAGCCAGGTGACACCTACCTAGGCAGCCAGATCAGCTGTATCAACCCTGGCTATCAATAGGGTGACAGATGTTGCAGCCAGATCACCCTCACATCTTGCAGCTCTTTTTAATACACGATGTAGTGTAAACTGACGTAATGTACTCACTGAATAAACATTTCTAGATCTCACTTCCTAAAGTTTAGACATTAAGCAGTCTTTTAGATGACACTTAGCTTATTCATTAGCTATCCTACCTGCATGTATTCAAATAGAAACTTCTGGTGCAAAAGAGCAATTCAATAGATATAAAAGTTAGTTTTGCATTTATTTAAAAGGATTTGTGTAGAAAAAGATCCATCTTCTGTTTCCCATGTATATATATGAATGCTAGTATAATAGATCTATATCTATATGTGTATATAATAACATATTAGGGCATATCCTACAAGATTTCTCCTTTTCAATTCAATTTTGTCATTACCTAGTGTTACTTTTTGTGATATTTTCTCTTGATTTGAGAATGCCTAAGGCTAGGGGGTTTTGTGTACAATTTTTCAACAATAAAGCAATTTATTTCATTTGAGGATGGTTTGGTTATCTGTGTAAATATACACACAGACACAGATGCATTCATACATATATATGTGAAAAAAGTTCTACCTGTTGAATGTTAACCTTCACAGTTCTACCTGTTGAATGTTAACCTTCAATGAACATTATCTCATGGAAATTCCTAACTGTTTCTAAGAGGCAGTTTAGTTGTGTTTTAATTTAAGTTTTGCTAGACTGAACCAAAAAATCATTTTAAATATAAGTTGATTCATAATTATATTGAGCCAATGTCCAACAACCTTGACCTACTTGTGGTGTGCATTTAGTTAAAATAGCACTAGACAGAACAAAGTTAACTTCAGAGAATAACCAAAGCAAGTGGTGATGATATGTACAATAATCTATTCCTATTGTCTTACATCCTCGAAAGACTTCGATATACATTTTATTTGATAAAATTCAGGTGTGAAATATTTCCCATGAGCAGTTAATATTTCTTCATCTTCAGGATAAGCGTTGTTTCTGGTTTTATTTGAAGCTTGAACTTTCGGGCATTATTAACAAAGAAGGTATTGAATTATGAATAAAGTTATACATTAAATGAAGAAAAGTGGGCTTTGGGGTTGAAATCCCTTACATTTCTTTAAAAAAGGCAGGGAAACTTTTTATTTAAACTTTAGAGCAAAAGACAGTGGAAAATAAGCTTGCCTGTATAGAAAATTGAGGTGGTTGCATTTGTTGGGTATGAAACAAAAATATTTAAAACCTAATAATTTATGCCTAAACGAACTAATTTATGCCTACTAAGAGTAAAATTTGAGCATTTGGACACAATCACTATTATATTAGCTAATGAGTTTTATTAGAACTTAATAGTAAAAGGGTGTGGTGAAAGGTTTATATGTTGATAAGTTTAGCTTATTTTAGTTTGTCTGCAGAGCATAATATTCTAGGAGTTTCTTAAATCATCATCATTATTTTAGTTCATAAGCATTATCGCAACCCCTACAAAAATTTCTAGGTAAATTAATGAAAATATCTCTAACACCAATTCTTGATCTTATCATTGAAGGCTACTGCTTTTGCTGATACTGTTTGTGTTTTGAATGTAAGTAATTACATAGAATGCAGAAAGGTAAGCATGTTAGCCAGTTGGTTATAAATATTATAGAGGTGGACTAATTTTCATTTTTCAGACTGAATTGAAAACTTCTAAAAGAAAAGCAGGCTTTTAGGCTTTTAAATGTCCTAAAACTGCTCATTCTGTTTTATTTTATTTTATTTTATTTTTTACCAACTATATACAGGAGTATACTCATCTGGAGTATACAAGGTCATGGGATAATATCAGCTACCTTTCCCTAGTACTCACTCAAAACATCACAAAAGAGGTAAAACACTACATTTTGAAACATTCAGTCCCATCAAGATGCTTCTTTAAATGTGTAGGTAAAAATGAATTCTAGTGCTGATGATTTTGTCATATTACAAATCTCAAGAATTCAAGATCATGCCCAGTGGGTAAGAAGACCATGACCTTAAGAAAAGATTTGGAGGGGTGATGATAACGTCCCAATGTTAAGAAAGACAATACTGTCTTCCACAGGAGACTATGTTCCATTTCACCACCAGGAACCCAGTGCCTACCCAGTTTTTACCCAGTGACTGGCATTAGTAAACACTTAAAAAAAAAAAAAAAGTGTGCATTGACAGCACAAACCTACCATGGTAAGACAGGATCATGACCCTGTCATCCTAAGGACTCTTTCCCCATGATATTTTGATCATGTTTTCACAATTGCCAAGAGGAGGCTAAAGTTGATGTATGCAATGTGTTAAAAACAGTGGTGGAATCTAGAGCTTAGACCTAGAGAAATCTGAGAAGAGGGGATAATAGTAAAAATTCTTTCATTTCCAGGAAAAGATCTTTTTTGAAAAGTTGAACCTTGCCTGTAGTTTTTTATCTCTCCTGAGAAATTAAGCCCTGAATTAGCTCTTACTCACTGATAATAAAAAGGAATAATATTCAGGAGCACAAAGAGAATTATCCCTGATTGCAACACTTCATATCTAGAAGAAGTTCCCAAATCAGGGGTATGATGAGTGGCATTTTCTTATGAATGGTTACCTCCTTGATTTTTTCTTCTAACCCTATCTTCTAAGAAAGAGAACTGAAGAATGTATAGTGCAGATATGAATTTCATTTTGGCAGTCTTTCCAGTTATGAGGTTACCACCTTGCCTTAACAACTTTAAACTACTTTTTTATAATTGTTTAAAATATCTTGAAATTTCAGACCCAGCATGGAATTGTTTCTCCATGTATGTGATTCAGTTAGTTTTTACTGAAAATGTTCCACATGCTTGTAATGCTGTTATTATAATTTTGATACCTTGTAACTACATGCTACATAGAAAATGTCTATAAGTTAACCTTCTCATATCCAAATTTAACAGCAAAATTAATGTAAAGTATAATGTGTATTATTAAGGGTGAGAAACTTTTAATAATAGCAAAACCACATGGCAAGCAATCCTTTACAGCTAGAAATATATTTTACTCTTTTATAGGCTGAGTATATTTCTTCTGTGAGTTCCAAATCAGGTTAGCAGTTTGACCTCAATGCTTCCCTTTGAGGCTCACTAAACTGAGAAGGAGAGTAGTCATAAAATTTGCTTTTAAATAATATCTGCCAGTTGCCTCAGTTGGAATTCTGAATTTGTATTCTAACAGCAAGAATGGGACTGCTTGGTACTGGCCTCTTCCTCAGAGTTTAAAAGAACTCAGATATGGCATTATTTTCCTGGGTCTTTTTTTTTTTTTTTTTTTTTACCTATATGGATTTCCCACGGTCTTTCAAAAAAGAATGGTGTATATGTCATGGTTTGAAATATTTTATTTTGATTTTTTGGTTGATTTCAAATTTGAATGAACCAAGAGAAGAAGAATCTTGAAACATATTCTAAACTAAGCTTTTTTTTTTCTTTATGAGGGCTTTATGAACCTTTTTCTGGAGTCTGGACCCTTTATTTGTATTTGTTTCCTGTGGGTTGCAATACCAAATTGCCACAAACTGGGTAGAATAAACAATAGATACTTGTTTTCTCTCTGTACCAGACAATAGAAGTCTAAAATCAGGATGTCACCAGGGTCAGTTCCTCCTGAAAACATTGAGTGAGAATCTATTACATTCTTTTTCTCAAAGTTACAGGTTACAGGAATATGGTAGAAAGGAAGGGGGATTGGGTGGGATTATATGACCTATCACATTGTGAAATTTCTTCTTCCCGGTTTAATGAAACTCAGACACTTGACATTTTTCTGGAGTGGATTTTTACTTACTGCTGAAAAGGTTTGGCATATATGAAGTATACTGTATCTTACTTTTGGTGTAGCACTATTTCTTTGTCGAGCATCTTCTATAGTATTTTAGTACAAATCAATCTTACCAGTAATTATGCCAAAATAAAATGGGTTCCATACATCTTTCTTCTTTAGTATGCAAGCCTTTTAAAAAGAGAGGGAGTATGCTTTGCATATTAAAATATCAGGGTTTAGCAACTATATAGTGTAAAAAAGGCAAATGTTAACATTGTTCACATAGTCACTCAGGTCTTAAATACTTATGGAATACCTACTACATGTGGCCACAAACAAAACAGCATGTAGGACAAAGTCTTAATCTATCTTGGATCTCATATTTATTTGAATATAGATTTGGCAGTTTCCTTGAAAATATATGTATGCACACACAGTTTAGTATATAGTATCACAGACTTCATGGAACCCAGAGATTTATGTATTCTTGATTAAAAATCCCTGGTATTGGCCCTATATGAACTATTTACCATCCTTTCATTTTCACATTCACAGAGTAGACACAAGGACATGCATAAAATTATAGTACTTGTCTGATCTGTTAGAACACATTTGGCATAGGAGATAATAGAAATCTCAACTAATATAGTAAGCCATTACAGTTTTGTCTTTCTCACTTAACTGTTAGCAGTTATTACTATTATACTATAGTATAATATATATACTATATATAGTATATATATAGTATACTATACTATATACTATATATATAGTATATATATACTATATATATATACTATATATATAGTATACTATACTATACTAGTATATATATATAGTATACTATACTATATATAGTATACTATATATACTATATATATAGTATATTACACTATACTATTATACTATTATTACTAAGTAATTCTCACTTAACTGTTAGCTGTTATTACTATTTCTTCACTTTTCAATGACTTCATATCTAAAGTCCAACCTCTTTCAACTCTCTGTTCATCTTTCCTTAGTCAGGAAATTGGCTTTGGTTAGTATGATTTCATTCAAAGAGGGAACACAGTGGTTGAGTAGGAAATAAGGACCTTATATTCTTTCAGCTAACATTTGAGAGTGAAATTCTTTCCCTTTAAAACCCTACATAACCTCCTGTTCTGTTTAATTAGCCAGATGAGTGACATGGAAACACTTGGGTGCAAGCAATACTGGGAAATGTGTATCTATCTATGACTAGATTAGATCAGCAATCATTTGTTTTCTAGGGTTGGGCACAGTGTCTTGCAGCACAATTGAAATTCTCTTAGCAAAGAAGATAGGTGGGAAGACCTTTGAACAGATGACTAAGAATATCTGTCATACATGTGTAAATCTTCAAAATCAAGATGTCTTCCTAACATGTAGTAACATTTAAATGTCATACTTGTGACTCAAAAAGTCATTTCCCATTTACTGATGATGAAACCTGGACTAAGAAAAGTAAACCGACTTGCCTAAAAGCTGCACAAGTAAGTAGTTAAGATATAATCTACCAAGCTACTTGAATATCAGCATATTTTTTTGATATTTATTCACATGTCAATGAACATACCAAAGAAATAATTATCCATTTAAAGAGACATTATCAGATGAAGGCTAAGGAAAAAATATCAACTTACGCTATTTGAGTTTTCAGGTCTACATTGCATGGAAAATATTGACTCCTTTAATATAATAATAAAAAGAAAAGTGTTAAATTAAAGGTTTATTAAGTGAGATTAGAATTAGATAGAATAATGCATGAGAATCTCTGTTGTAAGAGAAAAATGCCTGGAAGAAATCTGTATTTAAACACAAGTCTGCTGCTTTCTCATCTTGAGGGTATGCCAAAAGAATCTATTATCTCCATTTTAAGAGAGAATTAGAATTGCAACTGGTATTGTATTGTCTAGAGTTTATTCTTTCAAATGATACTGATTCCTCTGAATGGTTCAATGAGAAGGACTAGACAATCTCCACTTTTAAAATAGAATTCAGAAAATAACTATTAGTGTTTACTAATTATGTTGCATCCACTAGAACGTTATGGCTACTTGATACCCAAGATATTTTCTAAATTCATTTTTCCTCATCTCCTCTGCCATCACTATCTGGTGGGAATTTTGCAACACCTGTTCTTCCCAGTTGCTACTCTTTGCTTCTTTCTTTTCGCTCCTTTAGTTCATTCGCCAAAACTTTGCTTTCTCAGACTTTCAAAAATAAATGTCTTGCTTCCCTGTTGACAAAACTTCAGAAGGCTTCGTATTGCAATAAGAATACTTTTCTTATTACCATGCCTGTGAGTGTCTCTTATTTTCCTTCTACCTATCTCTAAACTTATCATTCTTGTCTCCTATATGATATTCAAACAATGTTAGCCTCTTTTTTAAAGTAATTATTTTTCAGGCACACCAAGGTTATTTCTTCTACAGGGATTGAGCATTCACTGCTTCATCTGCTCCTTCATCTTTTCACAACTGATAGCTATTCATTACTTTTTTTGGTTATTTATGTCATCTCATATTAGGACTTTCCACTCATCTCACTGGAAAGTCCCTCATCTGATCACTTTTCTCCCATTGGCTTGTTATAATTTCTTCAAATAATTTGTAGCATTTGAAAATATTTATGTGTTTGTTTACATATTTTCTTGCCTTCCTTACCTTCAAATTACTCAAATTCCAATAATCCCCATGAGGGCAGGGCCCTTTTCTCTCTTGGGCAAAAAATAGTGCTGACCTGTAATGTATCCTCAGTAACTATTGAATGAATGACACAGTTGAAATCAAAAGTCCACATTAAAAACATTTAGTTGACTTAAGCCCATTTCTTAGTATTTTTGCCTCCTTTTGGGTATTTATTTTTTTCTTTAGACACAAGTGGTAAATCAGACCATGGAGGGAGTCACTGACTGCTTCCATCATCATGTAGAGTCCGACTGAGAATCACTGGTGTAACCAGGCAGTTAATTGCTTCATGTTATTTCTATGGAACCACTTGCCTTCAAGAGTTAACAAACTCCAAGGAAATAGGATTGAAAGAGAACAAACTAAATAGATTGTCTTAATTCTGTAGATCTATCTCCTTGAATTCAAGACTTCAATATAAAAAAAGAATCAAACAAGACTTTTTGTTTGAAAATGAAATTCCTACAGTGGAAATTAGCATATATTTCACATTTGTACCCAAAATCACTTCCCCAGAAAAATGCAACCACCAAAAGTGAGGGATAAAAGATCGTATAATTTCAGTAAATAGCAGACACCAAGCTTAATTTTATTTGATGCAAATACATGGGTCAATTTTACAATAATGCATGGAATAGAAAATATTTCCTACTCTAAAAAGGAATTTATGTAAACCAGAAATAAATTTTGTATGAAACCATATGGCTAAGGTTAGAGCTTATCAGCAAAGTATAATTACTCATAAATGCAAATCATGTTCTTGAAGGCAAGTGGTTCGAAATAAATTATAGGTAACTTTCAAATTAATAATTAAGCAATAATTGCCCCTGTCCCTTGCAGTGTTTTCCATCGAAATAATATGAAGCAATTAAATGCATGGTCATACCAGTGATTCTTAGTCAGACTCTACATGATGATGGAAGCAGTCAGTGTACGGTCCAAAACAGTGACCACTGAGCAAATATGATTTGAAAGAGAAAAAATATGACTGCTGATCTAAATTTTAAATTTCGTCTGTCTTTAATAAGGTTTAACTACATGTCTAGCTTCTTCTATATTAAATAGCACAGGTAAATCACAATATTTTAAATGGAAATAATACAGAAATCTGGATATGACAACCTATTTAGATAAGAAACATGTCTTCCCAAAAATTGTACAAATACCTTTGTGATAAAATATTTGCAATTTGACTATTGCATCTGTATTGATAAGAAGTATAAGATAATTGGGCCCACTGAAAAGACTGTCCAGGAGAGTTTGGGGGACAGGAGTTCCTTTCAAGATCAGTGGAGTCATATGTGTGTATAATTACATTATGCTCTCACTCAGAACCTAACCTCATAACATTCTATAAATTTCTTAAAATGAATTCAGATGAGCTTAATATTAATAGTGATTAACCCAACAGCAAGGAAGACTATTTCAGACTCCCTACTTGCTTCTTGTGACTTGATAATTATATTCTAAGTAGAATGACATCATTTTATGTACATCTGTACATAGACTTTCCTATATTCTACCATTGATTTACTATAATGTTTCTTAAATTCAGTGTGCAAACAATTTCTGGACTAGGTCGCCTACACAGAATTGTGTGTACTGTATTTCACAGGTAATTTAAGGGCAATTTTTTCATAATTGATTTTGCCTTCTGTGCTGACTTAATTCATCTACTTTGCTCAGTGCTTAAACCTAGTGTTTTCATTTGAAATTATGTTCCCCCAAGGTTGTGAAACAAATTGACTCAATATTGTTTCAACTACATTTTAGGCATTTTTAAAAATTCATACCTGCTGAATTTTTCGAAGTATCTATTTGTGCAAATTTCTAATTGCAAAGAGCAGATTTTGAAATAATCTAATAATTTCATCTGGTACTGAATAAATATATCTATTTCCATTTTTTAAATGTTTTTCCTGACCAAAAGAAGCTGTATATATTTATAATATTTTAGGAGCAAATAATAAAATTTATGAATCTCATTTTTTGTGATTGTAATTATAGAAAATTGACTTCTAGAATTTTCTGGATACATTTCTTTATATCTGCTTACTTAGAACCCATATCAAGTAGCATTAGATTGTCTAGTAATTTTTTGATATATAAGTCTGATATACTTAAGGAAATACTTGAAATAAAGGTGATGACATTCAGCCTAATTGGGATCAATCTTCCTGGGTTTAGGGTCTGACATAGATTTCCTAGTAATTAAGCCATATATGTCATTAATCCCTAAACATTGTGCTAGAGACTATTAAGTATACAAAAAGTAATGACCATTTTTCTCAATGTATAGATGTGGTCAAAAAATGATAAGTTAAATAAAGTGTGAGTAAATGAAATTTTAGCACTTGGTTTAGAAATCACCAACTAATTTGCAAGCCAACTTTCAAAGCGTTGAAATTGGTGGTTTTTGAAAAGCATACTCTTGTCCTATAAACTTTTCACATGGGCAAATTAATTCTGATCAATACATCAGATATTAGTGAGAATAAGAGTGGGAGGGAATTTAGGAGGGAGAAGGATTGAATCAGGGTAGAGAGAGAAAAGGAGAGTCTTTCAGAGGGAATGTTTTGTTTATATTTTCAGAGATGGAAGTTTACCAGGAACCTATATTTAGAAAAAAATATTTAGATGATCTATTAGAATACCCCATACCTTTCCATCTTCATAAAAACCACAGTTATATCACATTCCTATGTATTGAGTGATATTTGAATTGCTCAATTGACTTTGAGTCTTAAAATCTGTATTAGCATCGTATACAAACCTGTTCCCTACTTAATAAAAGCAAGTACTTCAATATGTCTTATTATATGACTAGACTAAAAAATGAACAAGAGAATGAATATAATTTCTCATGTTTCTGCAAAATTCCAAGAGTAAGCATATAAAACATATTGGGTCTCCCATGTCCATCCAACTTCATAGGTTTCTACTTCGTCACTTTTGTTCACTTCCTAATAAAATCACTCATCAATTTCTTGATTTAAATTTTGTTTTCTGACTCCTTCATAATTTATGCCTGCAAACAATTATTGAATATTTATCATGTGGCAATCACCTTGCTAGACACTTAAGACAGTTCTTGATGTGAAGGAGTTCATAGTGTGTTTTCCATCTATTCTCCTCCAGTCTTATTTACCTTTCTTACAAATTTATTTATAAAAGTACATTCAAAAATATTCATTGAACACATTGATAGTTCAATAAGTATTTATTGAATAAAACTAAAACGTAAATGCCTAGGCACTAGATTTTATTTATTTCATTTTATTAGTGTATGTTAGCTCACAACACTGTGTTTTAGGAATACAGGTTCCCATCTCCTTGTTGTATTTTATTTACCACACCATACCCATCACCAAGTGGCAGTCACCCTCTACCAAACTTCACTAATCTACCCTTCGCTTTCACCCCACTCTCACCTCTTATTCTGCAGCTACATTCCAGAGATATGTTTCTTGTTTGGTTTGTCTGTTATTTTGTTTTGTTTCTGTGTACTCCACATATGGATGACTGAAATACTGTATTTGTCTTTCTCATTCTGACATTTCACTTAGCATAATCCCCTTCAATTCCAACCATGTAGTTGTCAATAGCATGATTTCATCTATGATGTTTTACATCATAGTATTCCATTATGTACATATACATATCTTAATCCATTCATCTGTTGTTGGGCACTTAGCTTCCATTCCTGGGCTATTGTAAATGGTTCAATGCCTTCATTGAAGATAGGCATGCTTTCATATTTTTGAATTAGTGCTTTTATATTTAAAATATGTGCCTAGGAGTGGGATTGCAAAATAAAATAGTGCTTCATTTTTAACATTTTTATAAACCTCTGAACCATTTCCTATATAGGCTGAACCAGTTCTATACCTCATTAACACTACAGGTGTCCCATTTCTCCATATCCTCACCAACACTTGTTTCTGGTCTTTTTGAGTTGTATCATTATTGGAGGTGTGAAATGGTATCTCATTGTGGTTTTGATTTGTATTTTCTTGATGATTAGTGACCATGGTCACTTTCTCATGTAGGAACTGGATTGTTAAAATTCAGTGACTTTGATTGAATGTCGAAGTTTTAACTAAGTAGCTGTAAAATGTATTAAAAAGCAAAAACAAAATATCTTTAGAATCATCTTGGGAGGAAAGATAGAGTTTATTTAGTGGAGGGGAGATAGAGCTAGTTTAAAAGATCCAAGGGACACTTCACTCTTCTCACTCAGAGTAAACAGCATCTTTATTTAATAAGAGATTATTGAATTGCTCATATGAGAACTGAAATGTAAATGGAGCACCCCAGCTGCAACAAAAATCCAAAAATTATTTATAGGTGACTCATTGTCTTCATCTGTATTCATGCTGACATCTTTCCCAACTCACATCAAGAAGTGCAAAAGATTTAATATAAATACCCCAGTGAGACAATATTTCAGATCCTTGATGACATTTTTAATAAGAACAAAAAGACAAAAGTCACAATTGATAATGTGCCAGAAAGGAGGATCATCAAAAAGTGGGGGAGAGAGAAACAAAACTGATGAAGAAACAACTGAGTTAATATAAAAATTACATCTGTAACACTCTTTGGTTTGATAACAAATTTATGGTGGGGAAACCCAAAAGGAATATCAAGTAGGAGATAATACCATTACTTTAAATGATAAGATATGTTTGGTATTTAACATATTTCAGACATCCTCCAAGATAAGTTTATGAGTAGTATTTTGAGAAGTATTTGGAAATATGTGAATGCATTAAGAACAAATAAAACTATTATGAGCTTTTTTTTTTTTTTTTTTTTTTTTTTTTTTTTTTTTTTTTTTTTTTTTTTTTTTTTTTTTTTTTTTTTTTTTTTTTTTTTTTTTTTTTTTTTTTTTTTTTTTTTTTGAGACTAGGTCTCGCTATTTTTGCCCGTGGAACTGCAGGCTCTCGTTGCCCGGGGTACCACAGACTCAAGCAATTCCCAGCCTCAGCTTCCCAGGTAGCTGGGATTACAGGCGCGCACCACCACGCCCAGCTATATTTTTGGAACGAGGTCTTGCTACAGGTCCCAGGAGGGACTCGAACCATGATCCCTAGCCCAGGTCTCTTCACAGGCTGAAGCTTACAGGCACGTGCCACCGTGCCTGGCTTATTATGATTTTGAAGGACATATTTCTGCTGCACAAATTTCTTGGTTCTTAAAGACTAAC
This sequence comes from Uropsilus gracilis, assembly GCA_004024945.1. Lineage (NCBI taxonomy): Eukaryota > Metazoa > Chordata > Mammalia > Eulipotyphla > Talpidae > Uropsilus > Uropsilus gracilis. Next base: position 50,133 of record PVHY01006743.1, read on the forward strand.
TAAAAATTTCCCCTAGAATTCTAAACTAAGGGATGCCTTGCTGAACTGTATCCCTATAAATATATCATCTTTCTCATCTTTATATATCAGTCACCTACTGTGTTCTAGAAATTCAGTAAGCATTTCTTATTAGCAAAATTGATGAGAAATTCTTGCTGCTATACCCTTTGAAACATCTATGTTTATTATACTTAGAAACTTGGGGGAAAAAACTAATCCCCTTCACTTGAAATTACTACCTTAGAAAGGTGAGTGTTCATGTGTGTGTTCTTTCTACTGCACACTAACAACACTCTAAGAACTTTGAATATTTCAGTGTCTAGATCTCATCTCCAGGAAATTTTCTTTGTTTTCTTGGGTTTAGAATCTAGATAGTCACACATAGAAAACATCATCCTTGTCTTTCATGAGCTATAAATATTAGAAAACATTGTTATAAGACAAAACAATTTTCATTTGTGTTTGCAATCTTCAAGCTATTCATTATTTTGCTAAATCCTGTGTGGTTTACATTGTCAGGAACATGGTAGAGAAGTCTCTATGGGAGATAGATCTACATTTGTATAGAAGAATATTTAAAATCTATTGAATATGGTGTAAATTTAGTTTCCAAGAGTGTATATAAAAACAGTCATTTGGTGTATCTGTGTCAATCCTTATTACCATGTATTAGCAGTAAAAGTAATTGGAACATAGGCTTACATTCAATATACTCTGATTTTACCATGTTAAACTGTCATGTGTAAAAGTGATATTTCCAAGTGATTTTTTTTTACAATTGAGTAGCAAATAGAATGCATATTGAGTGAATGGTTAAATAATTCATCTCTTTAGATGTCGTTATGGTGAACTAGAACTGCTTCAATTCCTACTGTGCTGGAAGAAAACCAACTTCATATTGACAAACCAATAGGAGAGTCTGGTATTGGGATTGGATGCAAAATGTTAATTAAAAAGCAGATGGATAATATAGGCGAGAACAGAAATTAAATGTCACAAAGCAAAACTTTCTAAGTTTAGAGACAGAAGCATTTACATTTAATACGACTTCGGCTTCTGGTTCTTAAATACTTTCCTTAATTACTTGTCTCTTAATACCTGATTGCACTTGACTTTTCACTGCATTTTTGCTGATTAGCAAACTGGCTTCATCAGAAAGAAAATGTGTATGTTTTTCAGAGGAGAGGAGCTGTAAGAATCTGTAAGTATGTGAAAATATTGTTGCTGTGTTAATTTTCATGACAGTAAATTTAAAAGAAGTGTAGTCACAAAAGGGTCAACTTCCTTTTAGAATTAAGTCACCTTGCTCTTGTACGCATTCTGTTGAAATTCCAAAGGTATCTGAATGACCTTTACAATTTATTCTATTGGGACACTGGCTATCTATGGAAAAACACTTAGGGCATAGCTCTTAACTGTAGCAGGAGGAATTCTAATCTCAGTCAAGGTATATAAAGCTCATGAATCTCTGTAAAGCAGGAGAACATTATTTCAGAAGAAAAGTAAATCTTACTGAAGAATCCTCATGCAATTTACCAAATTTTAATAAGATTTTTATTTTGTTCTAAATAAGCTCTGTTTTTTATTCTTCTTAATAATAACTATACATTAAAACTTATTCTAAATCATGGGAACTTCTCTGGGATTAAAAAGCAGTTTTAAAATTTAATAGGACTGTGAGTTCCTTTATAACACTAGAAATGTTAAACTATTACATTTTCCAGGATCTAAATATTTAATCATAGCATATAGTCCAAAATACATTTTTGAATGCATTTCAAATTTGTCACTACTTTATTTTGTAAACATGTAGAGACATTTTATAGACAGGTTATTTTAGGGAACTCTCAAAGGGTACATTTTCATATGGAAAAAAATATTCCTAGACACACACACACACACACACACACAGGTTATCAGAGATATTTTTCAATGTACTCTAAGAGAGTTCATTATTGTTATTATTCCCTGCCCCTGTTAAGTTTCAGCAGCACAATTATTCTCTTTTCTGAATTGGAGGGAGTATAAACTGACAAATAGTCAGTTGACTAGGAATATTATGATAAAGGCAAGCAGTCACCTTTAAATTTGAGGTTATGGTCCAACAACAGATAATCAGACTGGCATGCATAATGTACTGCTAGCATGCCTCCTTAAAGATCTGTCTCTTTCTTATAGAATATTATACCTTGCTTCTCAAAAATTGCTTCTGCCATATCATCTGGTACTATCCTTATTATGCTATGAATTGTTTCCTTATATATTTAAGGGTACCTTGAGTTCCACAACCTAATTTGATTTAAATTTTATTCTCAATTTACTATATATATTGCCCTATATATTGGAGGCAAATATAATCATAACCTTATTCATGTAAAATCTGGTTACTTAGTCTCTGAAATTGGAAGGAAAATAAACTGTGGATGATTTTTATAGAAAATAAATTTATAAAGGTGTATCAGTAAGCTACATATCAGATATCCAATAAGACTCTCCCTCCTTATTCATATCTTCATTATGTATAATCTTTGCGAAATTTTTAAGCATAAGATTCATGCTGGACTGAGCAAGAAATGTACCTGGAGTCCAAGTCCAAGTGTTTCCCCTGAGAAACTGAATCCTGAACAGTTTTTAGAAAAATGTCCTAAAGAGGTTATCTAGTTGTTTCTGTTCCTAGATATTCCAGGTTTCTCTTGTGATTGCCAGATAATTTAGTGTTTCATGTGTGTTTTTTTTCTTAATTATATTTCCTTATAGTCATCTATTTTACCTAGCTTGAACTGAACTTACTGATTTTATATGCAAATTACTCTATTGTAGTTTAATTTGTTTCAAATGTAAATGTAATAAATAAATATAAACCAGTTGATGGAAGAAAAATATCACTGGTTTCTTAATCCCTTTGCTTCAAAACAAAACAAAATTGATAAGCAACCAAATATATCAATTACTTCTAGCAAGATCACAGAACACATTTAATTCTGGATGGTGACCTATTTGTGAAAAAAATAACAATCTTTTTTGTTTTGGTAATCTGTGAGTCTAACTGACCCGATGTTGGTAATTTGTTACTTTACTTGCTGTTGAACTTTAATTCTGAGGAAAATTGCTATAGGTGCTACTGAATTGTATCTAGTCACAGTCAAAATTGTTTTGAATAACTATGATATAGTGAAAATTTGGTGGGTCATTCAAAATGAGGTAGCTGCTGAGAGGGAAAACAACCCATATCTTCTTTATGAAGGTCAAACTTCACAATCAAAGCATATGGACATTGATTATAGTAATAACTTACATAGAACTTATTTTTTTTAATTATGGCACTTGTGGCTTGCCTTTTCAGCCTTAAGATGCCACAAATGATAAAATAAAATTTGAGCTATTTGTTCACCAATGATAAAGGTTGAGGGTTCAAGTAACTCATAATCAAAAGGAACTTTTACCTTCATGACAGTAGAGTTAATTACTACTATATGTTCCAATTTAATTTCAAGCAATGAATTTCCTATCATTTTGTGTCTCATCTCTCCATTCCTATGGGTGAAATTGGGTGTAATTTTTGTCTATGTTGTGCCTTATACAATCTTGTATCGTGAGTTAACCTGCAGAGAATGTGGGATGGTTTTGCTTTTATTTTTGCCTGTGAAGTCTGTGAAGCTTAGTTTACATTACCTTAAAGTGGGCAGGGGGATTTTGTATTTATACAACTGTGCTCACATACTATAAGCTTTTCTAATGATATTTATGCCTTCTTTAGCTGTGGTTATCGGAAACCAGAATATTCCAGATTCATTTTATTTCTAAGTGTCCCAGTCTCTTTCTCTCTACTGGTTCTAAAGTCCTTTATCTCAAACCAGTTGCTAAGTTTGTTTTATTTTGCCCTAAAATCATAACAATATATTGCATTACCTACCAAACCAATTATACAGTATTTGCCTTCAAAAGGAATATTTTTAAACTATAAATGAGGACTATAAACAGGCCTCTTAAAAAGTCCATTTTCCTAAATTGAGCCATTATTCATTCTATTTGTTAAAGCATAAATTCCATTATGTAGTTCACAGATTGTTAGCGATTATTTGACTTTAATCCATCTATTTTAAGAGCCAGGCACGGTGGCACATGCCTGTAAGCTTCAGCCTATGAAGAGGCTAGGGCTAGAGATGGTGGTTTGAGTCCCACTCGGGTCAACACAGCGAGACCTAGTCCCTAAAAATAGCTGGACGTGGTGGCACATGCCTGTAATCCCAGCTACCTGGGAAGCTGAGGCTGGGGATTTCTTGAGTCCGTGGTACCCCGAGCAAGGTGAGTCAGCCATTCCACGGGCAAAAATAGCGAGACCTAGTCTAAAACAAAACAAAACAAACAAACAAACCAAAAATACTAGTATTTTACTATTTTAAAAAAAAACTTCATTTTAAGTGAGACCACTTTGCAAATTTATGAAACTATAAGATCATTTTCAGATGACAGTTCATGTCATTTCTGTTTCCATCTGTCATAAATTATCTTTCAAAGGAAGGTAGAAGATACTTATGACCTTGCTCCACACAGTAACAATGTCTTCAATATTGTTTATTTATTTTTTTTAGTATGGGTTAAAATAACAATGGAGTTAATGAACTATTCATGAATTAATTATTCACTGTGCACTGTATAATTTTCATTGTTTAATTTTTTGCTGATTGGAATAGGAGACAACTGTTATATATGGAGCTAATCAATTATCTGTTGAAATTAATCTGTCTGATATTGAGTGCTTTAATTCAGAATTCAACAAATGTTTTGCCTAGAGAGTAAAATATATTTCTAAATTCAGCTAAATGCATGTATTTAAAGAAGACAGCTGCCAGTTTATCTTTTTAATAGCCATCAAATCATCAAAAAATTTTAAGGTTCTGTTGAAAACTTCATCCCTGAATGTTTTTTTTCTTTAAATTGAAGAAAGAGTTCTACTTTCTTATATTAAATGCAGATTTATTGGGAAAACACATAGAAAATACAAAGAGAGGAACTGCAGAGTTAAATTTTCTTATCTGGAACACAGAAAATAAGCAAGTCAAGGGGTAAAGAAATAATAGATAGGGAAGAAAAATAGAGCTACGGGTTTTGTATGGTTAGATGTTTTTGTAATAACTTACAAAGCTGTAAAAATCATAGAGTTTGGAGCTGTTGTTTCACTTTTTTCCTCATAAAAATGAGATGTACCTATATGTAAGTTATGAAAGTATGATGAAAGGATGATATATCTGTTCACCTGGCTTCTCTCTATTTTCTGTTATTTTAAAGGATAGATAAAACAATCAAATATGTAATTGTTCCAACTGTATTCCAGAAATTTTGAGGAAGTTTGAAGACAAGAAATAAATTGAAGAGGTGATTACCTAGACTGAATCAGAACATTTATAAATTAAGACCCAATATGGCTCATGGTAATATCATGCTTTGTATTTCTCAATACAAAGAAAATGAGACTAATTTTGTGTATTTTGGTCTAGTGGGGTCTGTGGCTAATTAACAACTTCTAGTTTCTTTTTTCCCCTAATTTTTAAATCCCTCCATCTGTTGATTTCTTCCTGAAAGTGGATTTACAGATTCTCAAATGGCTATCAATATAAACAAATACATATATTTAATTTTACAATTCTAATACCTTAGCAAGCCACCAGAATCTCTGATTCTTTGCTTCTAGGGTCAAATTATTTTTTCATTACATTAAATTAAAAAAAAAAATCTCTACCTATTTACCAAATATTCAGCACAAAGCAGTTTGTCTTCTGTGCTCACTGCTCCATTGAAACTGATTCCATCAGTAAAAATATGAACAGTTTACATGCAGTGTTATGAATCTTGATGCCAAAGTACATCCTGGGAAGGTGTGTAGAGGAGTCTGTTAGATCTCACACTTAAAATGTTCTCACTGTCTTGTAAGAACAGTTGAGGAATCTAAGAAGAAAGTCAAAGAAAAACAAAAGCACAACAATGAAATGGGAAAAAAATAGAGAAAAGCATTGAAGCTTCAAAGGCTCTTAGAAATGGAGAAAGATGTCTAGAAGTGGAAAGTATACTAGATTAACAGCTCAGGATGATGGGCAAGAAATTAGTTCAGTTGAATTTAAATGTGATGTGCCATTATAAGCAGCCTTGAGAAAAGCACAAGAGAAAAAGCTAAAGTCAACAAAATTGCCTTTATTAATACCCCTGACACCCAAAATAAACTCTGAGATATTTTATTGAAATTGAAGGGACATGAGTAGAGGCTTAATGAGTTTCAGGAGCAGTGTCAGGAAGGACAAAAAGAGAAGCAAGTGTGAGATGAAGTCATTCAGGAACTTAAAAGAGCTCTTGAGGCAGAACAGATACACCTAGAGAAGTGATTTCTGAGAAGGACAATAAACCCAAATTGAACAACACAGGGAAGCAAAGGGTCTGAGGATACATCCCAGGGAAAAGCTAGAGACTGGGAAAAATGATTGATGGCACTCAACAGGAAACAATGAAGGAGTCAGAGAAACAAGTATGACAAAGGCATTTGAAGGCACCTGAAACAGAGTGAACCTAGAAAAGAATATCTTCTGAATAAAGCAAAGGTCAACATGCAAACACTGATTATTTCCCCACACTGGCCTCTTAAGAAACAGAGAAGCAGTGTTTTCTCTGCAATTTTCTGATTTCCTCAGAGGTGTGTCTCTTGTTAGGCACCTTCATGGGCAGAACACTGATATTCTTTGAGACAGAATAATAGCATCCAAGGACCTGAACTTTGAAATGGAGAAATGGAACCCCTTTCCTTAAGGAAGTGTACAATTGACATTGTAGTTGAAAATACAGCCACACTTGGACCTTTGAAAGATGAAGAAGAGAGGGGAAGAAAAGACAAAATGATTAAAGCCAGATGAACTCCAGGGCCAGAAATAAGAGATACTAATGGGAATGACACATTCTGATTCACCTTAGAAAGCAAAGCCTCAGCGATTAGCCAGAAATCTAAAATAACTGTAAGACAGTGGCCCATGGACAAGTACAGTTTCTGCTGTAGCTCACACCCTGAATGGAATTGCTAGAATGTTGGGGAAAAAAGATGATGAGGAAAAAGAGGATTATTGAAAAGCACATGTAATGCAAGTCACAACTGAACATCACTGGGAGGTAATGAAGGAAACAGAAAAAAAGTCATGTTTTAAGCTTATTCCCAGAACTTGCTGCCTTCTCATTGTTTGATCTTGGACAGATTCCTGTCTTTGGGAATTCTTTTCTTTATTTATAAACTGCCTGGTGTTGACAAGTACTGACAGAATGCATGGCTATTAAGATAAATAATTTATGTTAAACTCCTGGCAATTAGTAGGCAGTCAAATGATGTTGATACAATAAAATGCAGCCATTTTGACAGTAGACTTTGTAGTTCGGGGCCTGGATTCAAATTCCAGATCTTCCATATAGTGATCTGTGAGCCTGGCTAGATAACTCATCTTTATGAACTTCACTCTCTTCCTTTGTAAAAATACGGAGAGGATTGTCTCTCTAACTCAATTGTGAGAATTAAAATTCAGTAGCAGCAAAGTCAAGTAGTATTTATTTACAGAAGTGAAAGGAAGATATGACATCTAAAAATAAATTAATAGATATCATCTTCAAAAATAAAAAAGCTATGATCAGTGACATCAAATGCATACATGAAAATTCAAGTCATTCATAGTTTTTAATTATGCTACATCTTTCATTTTAATAAGCACCTAGTGTAGTTACAAAAAACCTGAAACAAACATCATATTTAGTACTGAAACACTGATGCAATGTCTGAGAGGTTCTTGCCAGCACAATAAGAAAAAACAGTGCTGATCACCAACTGATAAGTACCAACAGTGTTAGATGACATGATAAAGTCAGTATTTATCCTGATTGGTTGACATCTAAGTGATAACAACCTGAACATCACAACTGAAAAAGAAGATAAATGGGACAGAAAGGAAAAAAAAATCCTACTTCCTCCTGAAAACATGCTTTGTTGGTTTTTCTTTTTCCAACTCGTGCTATGGTTACTCTTTGATTTCTGTTCACAGCCCTCAAATAATCTTAGCTTTAGCATTACTCTGAAGTCTGCTCTCAGCTTATTTTTTTTCTAGAATATTCTGGAAATCTCATTTGCTTTTCTGGCTACAAAGTCAACAGATAAACTGATCTGATAAACAATTCAGATATCTTCATCTCTGGGACTTGAGAGACATACACAGTATGTGTTCTTAGATATCCTACTATAGCATCACAACTCCCATGTTCTGTCAAGCCTATTGTTCCTCCATGTTTTCTCTCTCAGTGAGATTTTCTCAGGTCTTAGTTGCCTTGGGTAACTTTGTCCACCCTTCATGATTCTTCATATCCTTTTGATTATATATGGTATCTCCTCCAGGACCTTTGCTTACCTGCTGAATTTGAGTTAACTGCCCTCCTATGAGTTTGTGACTCCCACAGCAACACTTGCTGCCTAACCCTACAGATATCATGGCATGTTCTGCCTCCTGCACTATACTTAGGGCTATTTAAGGCCAGCGACCTGTCATTCACAGATGCACTGCCCATGACAGCACAAGGGTCTAACCCATAGGTTGCTTCAAATATTTCCTTGATGAATGACTAAAAGAGATAACAGGAAGTCAATCATTTACAGAAAGCAAGAGGAAATCAGTGTCACCAATAACAATAGCCTTCTTCAGGCACTGAATGACATGAAGCAGGTTAGTTTTAGATTCTATCCCAAAAGCATGGTGGGAAAGTAAAATTTCTTCACTAGACTTTTGTTATTGCATGCAACCAAAACAAAAATAAATATGAATAAAAGTGAAATCAAACTTATACAAAAATGGGGAAATTTATTGCCTTCTGTCACTGAAAAACTCTGGGTAGTTCAGCAACTCGATCAAGGAACTCGGGGATATCAAGAGTCATTTCTCTCCCTATCTGATGCTCTTCTTTCTTTGGTTTTATCTTCATTCTCAGATAAAGCCATTACCTAAGCTCTAAAGCTAATAGAGTCTCTCTTCTTTATGCCAACAAATACCCTAAAGTTGAGCTTCCTCATGGAGGTGGGGCATGACTTTATGCCAGAACTAATCATGTAGACTACGAGATGTGAAGAACAGATTTATAGGGCTTGATCAAATTCTATTCCCTTGAGCAAAGTACACTTACAGTTTTATTGTAACATCTGAGTTGAAGGTGCCTGAAACATGGCTCCTAAGTCAAATATGTTCTATAAACAGTATCAGTTTCAGTACTGAAATCAGGTAGGGAAATAGGCAAAGCAGAGAACCTAACTAAATCACAAATTGAAGCAGCTGGCCATTTAAACCCAGCTATTCCTTAGGTTCATTCCAGCCCACATGAGCAGTAGCAAGACCACACTAACCTTAGAGGAGGCAAAAACAGATTCACGCACTCATTAAAAGACAAAATGGACAAAAGTCATTGAGGGGTACAAGGGACCTCTATGGTAATCTTACCACCTAGTCCAGTCTCTAGATCAAAACACTCTACACAGGTCCTTAGTCAAATGTATCCACAAAATTACAGCTGTCCCACCTTTGAGTCAAATGAAGAAACCAAAATGGCACCACTGGTACTATTCCAAGGGTATAGCTATTCACTTCAAGCCAAAAAAACCAAGATGACATCATCAATCATCCTTCAAATAGCAGATTCAATCCAATGAAGAAACTATGATGGCATCATTGATCCTCCTCCAAAAGTTATAGTTCTAACATTCTTTCAGCTTCCTTCAACCCTAAAGTGGCCTGAAACCAGAAAAACTCACTCGATACAACAGCAGCAACCTCTTCAGACATCTCACAATGAAAACAGCAACACTCCAAGTTCTCATCAAGTCTTCAGATTCCCAAGCTTTATAGTTTCATAGTTAAATTTTCAAATACCATGTTTCCAATTCAGCTTATGTAGGTCACAAGTTTTTCCAACATGCTTTTCCAGGCTGCTCACCAGCCCAGGCTGGTGATGGAAGCCCACAATGTGGCTTCCTTCTCTGCCCTGCTGCTGCACATGGCAGCTGCAGATCCAAGGCCTCCAGCCTCCCTGCTGCTATTCTGCTCTCTCCCTTCTCTAGCTTTTTCCTCTGTTGCTCTCCAGCTGCATTTCTTCTTAAATGGCCTCTCTCTAGAGAAATCTTAGCTTCCCTTCTCAAAGCCTCTGCCCACCATTTTCTGCCCAGGGCAAAATGGCTGCCATCTTAATGCAGTATTAACATACTGGGACCACAGCCCCCCAATTTAATCACAGAATCCCATCAATATGAGTGGTAAGCATGGATTCTGCACAGGCAGAGTTAGTAACTCAGCCGTCCTCTGACTGTAGTGTTCAATATGAATAGGGAGGAGATTTTTTTTTAAATTTCCTACCCTTTTCATAAACATAGAAAAGGTAAGCTATTTGGTGATTCATATTTTTTCCAATGTGTATAATGTTGCAACCCTAGAAAACTTATCATTTTAATGAGGAAGTACCTCGTCTAAAATTTGTAACTAAATGTTTTAAGAAACCAAGTGCTTTAACTAAAGTTCAAAAATATAAAATTTCAGTAACTTTTCCAGCTTGACATGGCCCATAAACTTTGAATCCTCCTCCTTATTCTAGGAGTTTTCAACTGAGCAGTCATATGTCTATAAAAATAATTACTGTAGGTACAAAGTTACATGCTAAAAGCATAATGCTACCTCTAGGTCCACTGTGTAATCATTTCTGAATGTTACAAAGCACATTAAGTGTATTTCCCTCCTGGATGGAGGTTGTCTACATATGTAGCTTACGAAATGCAAAGCCAGTTACAAGGTATTTCTTCCTCCTCAGGGCAAAAGCAATTAGTATGCTAAGAAGCACATGTCCTTCTAGGTCATTTTGGTAGCAAAATGCTTGCATGCAAGCCTGGCTTTTTAAAGATAAACAGAACTTTCTTTGAAAAGCACCAGTAACAATCCTTTAGTCTGATAAAAACACACATATACAGGCACAAACTTGAAAATTAGAAAAACAACACAACTCATCACATTTTGAATTCACTGGTTGGCACTGGTCTGAAGTAGCCTTTCAAAACAAATGATAAATTAATATGCATCTCAGAAAAAGTAATTGTGAAAAGCCATTTTAAAAGTGCAATGTACTTAGGTCATAATTTTATAGGACATGTAGTTTAATGAATGGAGCACCATCATTCTAGACTTTGAAAACATGCTGGAGGTTTGGGAAAAAAATAGGTATCCTTATTACTTAGGATCCTTTGTGTTCCGGAAATCATTTTTGTTCCTATCACTTTATTATGAGGATAGATTGAAAGGAAAATAGCAGGGGAAACAAGCGTGGCAGCTGAACACATACACTGAGACTGTGATCTCCCATCTTTCAAAATGGTTCCATGGATAACCAAAAATCTGTGCTCAGAATTGACCAGAAAATTCAGTGTGACCTCTGGTAGCCTGCTTCTTCCATGTATGCCTGAACATTATCTTTTCCAAAGAGAGGGTCATATTCAGGTAATGTTAAGGCACCCCAGAGAGCATTTACTCTCCTCACAGCCAATCTTCCAGCATGAACTTGGGTTGGATATCATTCACTGATCACATAAAAAAAAAAAAAAAAAGAAAGAAAAAAGGCAGGAACATTTTGTTAATGCAGCTCATGTGACATTGAAATTTGGTAACAAAACACCCAAAACAGGGTTTTTAACTAAACTTACAAAGAGAAGTTGACTTTTTAAACCCAGTTACTCTTTAGGTTCTCCCCAGCCTACACAAGCAGTAACAAGACCACACTAACCTTAAGAGGAGGCAAAATAGATTTACTCATTAAAAAGACAACATAAACAAAAGTCACTGAGTGTAAAAGGAACCCTTTTGGTAATCTTACATAACAACCAGTTCAGTCTCTAGTCCAAAAACTGCACATGGTTTTTTCTTCATCCACGTGCATTTACAAAATGGTGGCCATCCCATCTTCTAACCAGATGAAGAAACCAAGATGGCGCTGTTGCTCTTTCTTCAAAGATACAGTTCGATTCACTTCAAGCCAAATGTAGAAATTAAGATGGTGTCATTGCTCCTTCAAAAGTGGGAGAGTCACATTCAACAAAGAATTAGCATTGTCAATTCTTTTAAAGGCACAGCTCTGGTATTTTTTCAGCTTCAACTCTAATGTTGCCCCAAACCACCAATACACACTGGGTATAACTGCAGCAAACACTTCAGATGCCTAAAGAAGAAAACAGCATCACAGTAAATTCTCTTCAGTTCTCCAATTTTCACACTTCACCTTTTCAAAGTTAAATCAAGTTCTGTTCTCAAGTAACAAATTTCCAAGTCTGCTTACACACACAAGTTTCTCCAACATGCATCCCCAGGCTCCTCACCAACCTGGAATGAGAATGAGAGTGGCTTCCTTCCCTGCCCTACTGCCGCACATGGCAGTGGTAGTTCTGAGAACTCCAACCTTGCTACTGCTCCTCTTCTCCGTGAGTTTTCTACCCGTCTCCCTGTCTTCTCCTCCTTAAATTCCCTCAGACCGATCTTATCAGGAGAAGGTTTGGCTTTCCTTCTCCAAGTCCACACCCACCAGGGCACAGTGGCTGCTATTCCAATGCAACATTACAATGCTGTGGGCCATCCCCTCCCCCAAATTCACCACAGCAGTCCTATCAATGTGAGCAACTCTTTTCAGAAAGAACCACTAGAACTGCCATCTTGGAGGCACCACACTCTAAGAGAGAGATCTCTGGCACAAAGAAAACTGAACCTTTGCAACGTACTCCAACTTTTTAAAAAATGCAACTTGAAAAATATTTTAGGGCTTAGGAGAATTAGCTAAAGTAGGTCTTGCTGTCATAACGAATATGGCCACAAGGTTTAGTGACTAAGAAAATCAACATGTATTTCTTGCTTATTTAATCTGATGCATATAGCTGACTACTCCAGAGCACCTGAACTCAACCGGTTACATAGCCCGTGTGAATAGTTTCTAAGGGAAGAAAGGGATTAACAAACTCTTCATACTCATTCTAACTATGTGTCTGTCATTTTTATTTATACCTCACATTTCACAAGTAGACACACAAGCTTGCTTCCCACTTCCTATAGGTGTATTCACCTGTAAGATAAGTTTGCAATTTTTCTGTTATGCTCAGTTTCCTCAATGAAATGGGCATGGTTACAACAGAGCATCAAATTGCTGAAAATAAATGCCAAAGCAGTAATCAAGGGCCACTGTATAACATATGAAATTATGAATCTATGTGCTTAGCCCATAGTTGCCATACAGCAAATATTAAAGAAATAATAGGTTATATTGTTATTATTCCCCAAGAAAAGAGACCTAGAGTTTCACAGATTCTTTTTATAATACATTACACATTTTAACATTTCAAAACATTTTCATGAGCTTCAAAAGTTTTCTCTTTTCTATATTTTTCTCCTTGTGATTAGAATTTAAACTTATAAAGACCTTGACATTAGTTTGAAACACTTCAACATATGGTTATATCATAATAACAGAACTTATTTTTCAGGATGGAACCTAGCTCAAGATTGCAGACACCCGTATGTTAGTCTTGATTCTAGATATTGAGGGTCAGGACCAGCTAAATAAAATTTCATACTCTTTACACAAATTCAGAGATCATTTTTACAGTACTCATGATATGTTTATTTTATGCACACAATTTTGTTATTTAAACTATAAAGATGACTCAATACATTTAAAGCTTAAATATTGATTAAAGGGTAGAACAAATTTTTGCATAATCATAATTCAATTCAATTAAACTTGAGATGTCAGCAATCTTGATCCAGTTAGGAAGCCCAGGAAAGAGGAAGGTGGTGTGATGAAGTCAGTGAATGTAGGGACAATTTTAGAATATGAAAATGAGAAGATAGGTGAAATAGGCAGAGCAAAAAAACATACAAAGAAGCATAGGGCATGCCCCATCTATATGCAAATAATGGCTTCAAGGAGTCTTAAAAAAATGGATCATGTTCAGGTAAAAAAAGGTCCTGAAGGCTATAATCACAAATCGTTCTTGACCTGATGAGTAAAGTCGATCTGTTGAACTTTTCTTTCTCCCATAGTCTAGCTAGATTTTGCATAGCTAAAAAGTTCCTTATGTTCTCTAATCATGAGAAACTTTTTTTTTCTGAATTGGGCATCTATTCCAATATAAAAATAGAATCCTTCTATCTTTTAAAACCTGTTTGACCTTGGACTACCACCTTTCTTCTGAAATCATTTTTCAATTAATTTTCAAATCTTTCTAAACCCTACAAAAGAGATGAAACAATGTTCCCCAATATAGATAGTAACAGCTGATATCTGTCTAAGTTAATGCAGTAGATTTCCATTTTCCATCCTTAGACTTTTGGAAGCTTTGAAAGAGTGAGAAAAAAAATCGAATAGAGAGGATTTTTATAAATGTGTCAAGGTTTCCTAAGCAAATGTTGAAAACTGTTTTAAATAAATTAGTGGAAGGCTGATTCTTCTTCATATGAAAGAAAGTTTCCAGAAAGATTTGTTTTTTAGTTGTTGGTTTATCAAATAGAAGGACTATGTCACTTAAATATTCAGTCTCTATATTTGGGGAAAAAAATGAGAGAATAAAGTAGTGCTTGATAATGGCTTGACATTTTATTTGAATATTGTGTTTAATGTTGGTTTGTGAGGAGATCATCACAAATAAGTGTCTGTTAAAAGTGGGAAAGTAAAACCATAGAAAAGATATTCTTCAAAATAAATGTTTAACTATGAGTGTGTCCTACTTTGTCACCAAACCACTAGAAGAAAATTATAGATTCATTTAGTAATTACCTCTTTTTTGAAAAGTTCCACTTGAATAATTTTTTAATTAACTGATGATTACGCATAGAAATACAACAATTCATAGAGCATGTATTTTAAAAATCAAATGGCAAATTATTTTTAAAAGTCTTGTTATGCTTGTATCTGCCAAAAAGCAGAGCAAATTAGGATTAAAGTATTACCCTCTAATCTATTTACATGTGTTTATTGGCACTTGGACTCTGTAGGGACTCAGCTAGAAATGTAACTGTTGTGTCAGGCTTTGTATATTAATATGATGCAATGGTAACATAAGCAAATATAATGAGAATTTTCTTTTCCATTCTTTGCAATGGATGTTTTCTGCTATTCATTTGGCAACGACTATAATAAACTTGTGCCTTTGGCTTCATTTCAGTTGGAAACTGGAAATAGTGATTGCTTTGGAGCCACTTAAATTTATCTTTCTTAGAAATATCATGCTCTTGCCATTTTGGAAGACATGTCCAAGAAGTGAAATGATTCTCAACATTCCTGGATATGCAAAATAATTTATTCTATTTTAAGCTAAACAACATCATGTTCAATTTGTGCTTGATGTGAGTGCAAACCTAAAAATTGACTGCCTTGTTATAGGTTATTAGACAAGATCCATAAAGTAACTTTATCATTGATTTCTTATTCATAAATTTTTATAACTCTATCAAGTTTATGGTATATGTACAATCTGGGATATATTAATAACTACTAGCTTGATGTCAATGTGAACCTTTTGCTTTTTAAAATGAGTAAGGAAAATGGAATATATTAATTTCTCTGTATTTTTCCCTGTGACTTCATATCAAGGAAATCAACTAATTTCTCAGAACAGAGATTTGAGTTCCACAATGGACTTTGGAAAGAGAAGGAATCTGAAGAGTAAATCATAACAGGAGCATGCATTCAAAGATGTGAACTATTTGGTGACTTCAGGATTGTTGTCCCCCAAAACAAGATGAAAAAATGAGATAAAGACAGTTTCTAATTTCTATTCTCAGCTCATTTCCCAGAGTCAGTATCACTTTTTATTGGTTTTATCTGCTTATTAACAATATCAACAATTTGTCCAGTGTTGCTTTGATTTATCTGCTTGACCTCTAATGCTTACAATCATCAATGTTAAATAGAATTGCAATGTCACCTTTCTTTTCATATAGAATCAGCTCTTTTTTTTAGATGTTCAGTTTTCTTTTCTGAGCTGTAGTTCAGTTCTTCCATAGTGTCACAAGTATCAAATTACCTAAGTTTAAAAGATGTGTTTGCATGTCAGTGAACTTAACCTAAAACCCATTCTTTCTTCTCATGTTTATCATAGGCTCTTCCATGTCCTTGTCTACTTCACAGCCGATTATCCAAGATGTGACAATGCTCTTATGCTCACAGAAGCCACTGTAAGAATCATTCCCACATAGCTACTATCTCTCCAATTGATTGAGTTCTGTAAGGAAGTTGCATCTTCCTTGACTATTTCTTTTTAACACTTCTTGTAGCTGTTTGAACACTGATGCCGCTCATTCCATCCTTTCCTACTCCTGCTATGGCTAGTTTAGTATGAGAGTATCTTGTTACAATAAGAACATTGAAAGAAATAAAATTCAACAGGGAACAAGGACTGGCTATAAAAAGGGTGGAGAGCAGAATTATGGAAAATGAACATGAGAAAATAAAGCATGTTTACATGAATATTGTATTTATCACTTTGGTCACTCTGTGCTGTGATTATATGGAATACTGTTAGATCAGTCTTGAAATCTTCCATATTATGCAGAAATAGAAAATGTTATTCCCATTTCAGTGTAGCAATAAGCAGATTTTGTTGCAGATTTTTGCATCTATTTTCATTAGAAGTATCAACCTAAAGTTTTCTTTTTCCACACTATCCTGGTTTCGTTTTAGAATCAAGGTAATGTTGACCTTATAAAGTGTGTTTGGAACCTCTCCATCCTTTTCAATTATTTTGAAGAGAGAGTAGGATAGCTAGAGCTAGAAGGTCCTCTTTGAAGGTTTGGTGGTATTCACTAGAGAATCTATCTGGCCCTGAGCTTTTGTTTTGAGAGAGACTTGATTTCCCTCTGTGTAGTTCTGTACTTGTGTTGGACTGTTTAATCTATTTCATCTTGGTCAGTTTAAGCAGATTTTATGACTTAAGGGTTTTGTGTATTTTTTCTAGAATTTCTAATTTTTTTCATAGAGATATTCATAGTAGTTTTTGTGGTTGTTTTCACTTGGCACATGGCATCTGTTGTAGTTTTCCATCTTTCGTTTCTAATTCTTTTTATCTGGGTTCTCTGTTTTCTTTTCTTAGTGTGCCTAAGGGTTCAATCTTATTTACCTGTTCAAAGAACCAGTCCTTGGTCTCACTGATTTTTTTTTAACTTTCTTATTTATTTATCTATCTATTTATTTGTTTGTTTATTTATATATTATTTGTTTACATTTTTTTCTTCCCTTTTGGGTGTTCCACCCCCTCTCCTTCCCCTTGTCCCCCCATCTGGCCCCTCCATCTCTTTTTTCATTGTAAGTTGTTGGTGAATTTTTAACCTGTTGAACTTTTCTTTTTTGGAGTAATGTTCCTTTTGCCAGGTATTGACATGTTTTCATGGGACACAGAGGCCTGTAGTTAGTTTTCCTGGAGTATCTTTGTTGGAGGTCACCAGTTCATGTGTATTTGTATCCTTTCAGTGCCTCTTCCTTCTTACTGGTGGTCTTCTCTGATCCAGTTTCTG
Source organism: Uropsilus gracilis (assembly GCA_004024945.1). Taxonomy (NCBI): domain Eukaryota; kingdom Metazoa; phylum Chordata; class Mammalia; order Eulipotyphla; family Talpidae; genus Uropsilus; species Uropsilus gracilis. Next base: position 67,721 of record PVHY01006743.1, read on the forward strand.
TGACATTTTGCTTCTTCTTCGCTTTGTAGCTCAGTCTCTGGCATTGGGAGTGTTTCTACCAGCTCATGTTTATATAAAAAGTATTTGATTGGCATAAGCACTGGTGGATGTTTGTCTGGATTGTTCTAGGGCCATTGCTCCGTCTCTGTGGCCTTCCTCTCCCCACGAAATGGGAGGATAGATAGCTTGCACTGAAAGTATCTCTGAACCCAAAATAAGTTCTCATTGGTGGAAACCTCGTGGGTGTATTTCTGAGATAGTTTTTCACTATAATTGGTCTCTCAGTCCTATGTCCCCTGAATCTGAAATGCTTGTTTGTCTTCCACCTTAGTTCTTTATCCTAACTTCGATCTTCATATGCATATACTGTTGAATTAGTGATTTTGTTGTTCCTGGTGAGGATTGATTGGATTTAGAGAACCAAAGGGGTGATAACACCTTCATGCCCCACTGTGCCCCACCGCTCATCGGTCCGCATGCCCAGCTCTCCCCACCAGTCTGAGGGGGCTGCCGGAAAGGGTGAAACCTCCAGAGCCATGGTTGGCCTGATTCTCTGGCAGAATCAGGTAAAAATGTGGAGACAGGTCCTTTTGGTCCCTGGCTGCCACTTAGGACAGTCTGAGTCCCCTGGAAGGTATCTTTGTGTTTTCTATCTCATTAGTCTCAGTTCTAATTTTTATTTCCTTCCTTCTGCTAATTTATAGTTTTCTTTTCCCCCCTTTTTAGTTCCCCATCTGTAGAGTTAGTGTATAAATATTTTTCGTATTTATTGCTATAGAACTGAAAAAACGTTACGGACTATGGACCAAGTGGAATTCTTCTCATTTATGAAAGAAGATGAGATAGTGCCTTTTGGGACAAAATGGATGGATATTGATGTGACTCTGCTAAGTTACATAAATCAGAAAGTGAAAGATATCAGATAGTTTCATTCTTGGTGGAATATAAATATCTGAAGCAAACAAACTGGCAAAGCACAGCAAACACAATTCATAGAGCCTGTGAAGAATATACTAGTTACTGGTGGAAAAAGGAGGAAAGAGGGAGAAGTAGATCAAGGAAGGAAGAGGATAAGAAAATGACAAGCGAGTTTGGTGGAGGGTGAATAAAACAGATTCACATATTCAGGTATGAAAATATAGTGCCCAGATTTCACAGGTATGTAAATGACTGACATGTTATAAAATTTGAGGAGAAAAGTGTGTGTAGTTTAATTGTAAACAATATTTTCGCTTATATTTAAAAAAGTGAAATAAAATAAATATAATAACAATAGAGTCTCATGAAAACCAGCTGGCCAAATATAATTTTCTGTCACGCATTTTAACCACCTGGTCTTGTTTCTTCCAAAGCGTTTTTTTCTTAGGAAACAATATTACTTGGTGACATTCTGGAACATTTTTGTAGTAAAAAAGTTATTTAAAAATATGCTGGTAGTCTACCCCAGGATTGTTGAAGGAATTACATACTTGTACCTGTAGGCTGTTTTTCTGATGCCTTTTCTTCAAAACAATGATTTCAAGAAACTGATTTGCACATCAGAATTCTCTAGGGAGTTTGATATAAGCTACATAAACATCCCTATAAACCAAGTGAAGCAGAATCTTGGGCTGCAAAATGTAGGTGGTATTTTTAACAAACTGGGCATTTTACTCACTTAAATCTGAAAAACACTTTCCTGAATATTTCTTGAAATCTACACTCTGAATATCTTAGATGAGCAGATCTTAATCCTGGTCAGTTATCAAAATCTTCTTGGGAGTTTTCAAAATACTTATACTCACAGGTCCCAACCACAAAAATGTGATTATGCAAATCTAAAGATGGGCAATCTGAATTCATATTTTACAAAATTAGCTCAAATGATTCTTTTAAGAGTTACACTTTGGAATTACTTTTTAAAAGCATATTAAGAGCAGTCTCATTTTAGAAATTTGCAGTTTTGGAAAAAGTCTGAAATTGAAAATCACCTGATTGTTTTTTTATGTAGCAGAGTTAGCTAAAATATTTAATTACTTAAATGTCTAAACATGAAAAAACTCAAAGTTTTATAATCCTTAACAATGAAATTATTGGGTCTTTTATTTGTTAAAAATGTGATAAATTTGCATTGAAACAGTTGGTATATTTTGCATATTATCCACATTTCTCTTTCCCTTCCATAAACCACCCCCCCCCCACTTATGAAATATTTAAAGTGGCTATACCTCTGTAGTTACTATATTCTCCTGTTTAATCCCTTATAGAACCTATTATATTTTTCAAATTTATTTTCTATTCTAGCATGTTAACTACATAAGAATAGTAACCTTCTGTGTTATGTTCATCATAGGTCTCCTAGGGTTTGATGCAGTGGCTAGTTCATAGAAGGTGTTTAATCACATACATGCATGCTAAATGAATAGAAAAATAATCATAATAAGTCCTCAATACCCTTGATAGGTTCTTGGAAGCTAAACTTAAGTGGAATGACTTAATAATGGATCAGTTTGACCCTATGCTAATTGATAAGATTTAAGTTCCTATGAACCATTTCTGGTGATAAGAACTTCAGCAAACATTTAGATAAAGACCCCAATATTGTAAGTATTAGCTAGTCATTTGCTTTCATTCATTCATTTATTGTCCAGCCCACATAATTCAGGATCCAGTGTAGTCATAACTCATCCCAGCAGCTCAGCATGTCAGGTAGGACCCCACCCTCTACAGGACAGATCACATACATCTATCCCTATCCTGGTAGGACATGTAAAATGACAGTGAACCTCATATGCACAACTCTGGGACATAGCAAATTGGAATCCCTGGAGAAAGCCCATGCAAGGATGGAGACAACTAAAAACTCTTCAGAGAAGGTGATTCTCTATGGGAATTGTTTTTTTCTCATGTGCTAAAATTACTTTAATAAAATGATGGTATTTAATATTGTGCTGTTTTATGTAGGTGTTATTTACATACAGAGTATGTGTATGAATCTGGTATCTAGAGATGAGATTGGCATATTACCTAAACATTTACACACATTTAGTTCTTTAGTTTACTAATAAAAGCACATTTTATTAGTCATGAAAATTCTCTTCCATGCAAAGGCATAGGAGTTACTTCTAAAACCCAAATATAAAAGGAGTTTGATAACCATAACTGTGAGTAAATCAACTCATCCTTTTAATTTGAAAGGGACCTGGTGGCCTTGAGTTGGGATTTTATTGGCATTTCTTTTCAAGAGGAGTCACACAGTCCCTCGGGTGTCCATGAATGACTCTCACTTAATGTATGCAAGAAGCAGCTGAATCATCCTGCAATCACATTTTCCCACGAGGAATGTGTCAACGATTTAGTCTTCATTCACATGATGGAAAGTGCAGCTAATGTTATATTGTCACATTGAAAACCTTCAGAATTCAGTGGCTAAAAATATTTTCTCACTGTATAAGGTAGCAAGGACAGTAAAGGTTTACCTTTAAAAATATTTTTAAAAGATGAGATTATTATAATAGCATCTTTCCCCCTGGGAAATTTCCTTTTTAAGTGGAGAGTGCATTTAAGAAGTGATTAACATAATGGTTCCAGGGACCCTCTACCAGGAGCTAATGCCAGGAGTCTATTGCCAATGGAGACTGGTGTGTGCAGGCATATTTTGTTCATCACACATTCACTAAAGTATCCTTTGTATTCCAAATAGTGGGGTAGGCCACTACTAGCACGCTAGGGAGAATAACAGGGATGAACTCAATACCATGTGATGTGTGTTATGTTAATTGTGTACAGATTTCCTCACTATCCAAAAGTAGAAATTTCTTATGAAAACTTTTGGACATGAAAATGATATCAAATGAAGAAACATTATTTATATGGAAAACTTTTGATGTTTCTGGAAAACATCTCCAGACCCAACAGTAACTGATAAGATCATCTCAAAAAACCAAAATGTCAAATACAAAATACAACATCTATCAGAAACAGAAATGCTGTGATCATATACATCTGTGCAAGGGCTGCGGGAAGGAACTGGCCAGGGCCATGCTCACTGACCAAGTGCAAGACCTCCAGAAAGGGCTCTGCAAATCCACACCTAACTTGCTACTTTAACTTTTCATCCGATATATGGTAAGTGTGTGTGTGGTTTTTTGTTGTTGTTGTTGTTTTATTTTTTTTTTATTTTTTTTTTTTTTTACCCCGGGGCTTTCCCACTTCACTAACATTTGTTAAATATCCTGATCTTTTGTGCTCTTCACCTCCCCTGCCTTCTTCCCCCTCCTCCTCTCTCGCTCCATGTTCAGTCCCATTGGTTGTTTGATTTTCCCTATACCCCTCATATAAGTGAGACCATCCTGTACTTCTCTTTTTCTTTTTGGCTTATTTCTGCTAATATGAGTCTTTCTAGTTCCATCCAGGTTGCTGCAAATGACATGTGTTTGTCCTCCTTGATGGATGCGTAGTATTCCATCATGTATATGTACCACATTTTTTTTAGCCAATCATCCATTTGGGGGCATTTGGTTTGTTTCCAATTCTTTGCAACTGTAAACAGGGCTGCAATG
>PVHY01006744.1:0-72245 GCA_004024945.1 Uropsilus gracilis
CGAGGACTCCTGTCTGAGGGTCTTTGCTCCTGTACTTGAGATAGGAGAGACAGCTGGGCATCCAGAGCTGGAGGACGTGGGGACCGGACTGGGTCATTTTTGCAAATTAGGCACGTAGAATGCGCAGAGCATTAGTTTTAACAATTAAAACAGGCTGCGTTCGCTGCCCTCGCACTGTGTGTTGATCTCTGAAGTGCCTTGTATTTCTCAGCTGGAAAGGGACAGGGGCTGTCTTAATGCCAGCCTCAGGCTACTCTTCTTGCCTTTATCACTAACACCTCTCAACTGCGGGTTTCTTTATAGCTGGGCAAATGGGCTAGGGCCCAAGTTGGGGAGGAAGTGAGTGATGGAGGCTGGTACCGGACCTGGGGTCAAGGTGGGTGCCCAAAGGGGCAGTGGGCATGTGCTTCACTTTGTGTTATCTGGCGCAGCAAATATTGCCCCCTGCCTCATCGGAGAGCTCATTTTGAAGGACTTGAATCACTCTGTTCCCGAACCCACGTTTGTCCCTTTGCACATCTCAGGGTGTATTATCGAGTCAGCTCTCCCAGCCTCTTTTCTTTTCTTTTTTTCTTTTTTCTTTTCTTTTTTTTTTTGTAGGTAGGCTATTTATTTATTTTATCTCACTTACTAATATTGACAAATGATTTTATTTTATTTTTTTAGATTTATTTACTTTTCTTTTCTTTTTTTATTTATATATAAATTTCACAACATTGTAATCTTTTCTTAGTTGTTGCAAACTAAGTTTTAGGGATTCTCTCTTCTGGTCCTCAGTTAAAGTTGCCATTGCCTTCAACAGATGGTACTCTCTGCTCCAAGAGCCAAGCAGGTGTTTTTCTGGCTCTGAATTTTAAGTGAAACCTCAAATCTTAGCACTCTGACTGGTGAGGTCCCCAGTTATAAATATAGGAGACTGTCAGCGAGCCCGGAGGGTTGAGTGAGTGACCGGGACCTATGTAGGCCGTGTGGAGAAGTGGGGTTCTGAGCAGCCTGGTTCAAAGCCTGGTTCAGTCACTACCTGAATGTGTACACGTGGTGGGCCTCAGTTTCCTCATTTTTAAAGAGAGGTCAGTGATAGTACCTCCTTCACAGGGGTGTCTGGAGAATTAAATGAGCTCATCCGTGCAAAGCACTTACCCCAGTTGCTGGCATGTAACAAGTACTCATTAAATGGTAGGTTATTGGTCAGAGTCTGACTAAAAGCACTTTTGGGAAGCAGCTATTAATGGTCTGGCAAAGAAGAAGAAAGTCTTGGGGTTTCAGGATTGATAATAACTTATTCTATGTGAAAAGTACAAAAGGAGGCCTAATATCCTGGAAGTGATCATTTCCTCCCTTTTTACGGACAGAGCGTATCCCTGGACATCTCCACTTCCGTGTCAGAACAGGCATTGTGTTTGGAGGCAGGAGTCCCGTCACTGAACCAGAGCTCTGATCCAAGGTTATGGAAAACAGTTAAGGGAGAAAGTGTTCCATGATGTGGAATCATGGAGCTGGTGGCGACCTGAGGACTCACCAGCTGCCCCCAACCCCCATTTTATAGCCGAAACTGAGACCCACAGGGGGTAAAGTCACTCCAGAATGGTTAGTCAAGAGCACCTTACCTTTGGCCCATGGTAGGGGATCTGTTCACCTTCACAATAGCCTAAGTCTGGTTGGGATTGACTCGGAGAATAAATACTAGTGGTAGCAAGGGGTTCATACACACTTGGACCATCAATGTACAGCAAGGAGAAGGGTGTCTGATCATGCAAAGTGTGGTCTGATAGTGCAGTGGGGTCGACAGGAGCTGGAGGAACAGGTGGGGGGAGGCCATGTCTCTGAGCTTAGGATCTCCTCCTCTCTTGGCCCTGCCCAGTGGACACCACACAGCAGAAGGTCAAGTGTTCTGGGGACGGCTTTCTGCTGTGGGTAGCTGGCAGAACATGCTGCACCCAAGTCCCGTATGTTCTGGAAGCCCTCTGTGCTGGAGAGGCATGCCTCCTTCCCGCCTCTCCTCCACTGGTAGTGAATTCTGAGTCTGTGGTTTGGCAAATTGCAGAGCAGAGAGGTTTTATGGGATGTGCATGTTAACTGGAGCTGGTTGATGAGAGGCCTGGGGCCCAAGAAGGAGGGACGCTGCTGGCTTCCAGAATACTGGGAACACACTGCAAAGGTTCCCTCAGGCGATCTAGTGAAGGGTGGGCTCATCCCCTGGTGAGGGGAGCACCTCGACACAGAGGGGTGCTTTGTGCTTTTTTGTCTGTTATTAAAAGGTAGGCAAGTGACCTCCATCCTTTGGATGATACTGTTAGCCTTTGGCTTCTGTCTTTTATGCCAAGCCCTGGCATTTGGTGGGATTAGGGGAGGGCAGGCAGCTGCACTTAGGCCAGGCTACCTAGCATGGAACTGGGCTCCTCTCTTAATTAACTTTGATGAGTGGCCGCTTGGGCAACCTTAGGTAAACTAACTAAAGTGGCCTCAGACCACCTCCTGATGATGCTGGATGCAAACTGCAGATACTGTCATTCGAAAGTTTTTGATAAGGGTATGAGTTCGTGATCCCTGTGCCCACAAGCACATGCAGGTATATGTCAGATCATACGGTGGAGAGAAGCTCGTTTATCTAACACAAATAAATTATTTGAATTTGGGAGGCACTGTGCTTGCACAGTCATTTCCTTTCCTGATCATTTATTTCAGGCAAATACCAGTCATGAATGTTCTGATCCTCTACAGGACATTTTAGGGAATATGAATAATAGCTGGTATTAGATGTTTGCATCTGTGGTGCCAAATACTTAATGTGCATTTCATGGGATTCCCACTGTTAACTGAACACACCCAAAGATGGGCTAGGTTCTCTGGTTCCTTTATGCACATGACTGGGTTAGGACTTGGAGAAGTTAGAGATTGTTCAGGATCTCCCAGTTAGTACAGGGCAGATATGGGTAAACTGAGGTCAGTTGACCTACAAGGAGGGTATGGGCATAGGATGTGATGCTTCTCATCAATGAGTCCTACAGGAGAGCAGGAGAATACTGAGGCTGGTGTTTGAAAGTTGCCTCGCATATGTGACTGTCACCATGGCCTCAAGGTTGAGTTAGTGATGAATGGTCACCTTGAGGCAGGAGCAGTGGAACAAATCCGGGATGATATCTGCTCCTCAGTGATGCTTGAAGTGATAGGTGATGGATTGCTCCTATGGAAGTAATCCGTATTCCAGCATGCCTGAAATACAGATTTTGTTCTTGGTCCTGGAAGCTAGATTTTTTTAGGAATCAGTCCTAGATCCATTCATTTATCTGCATTTTGTTTTCCCTCAAAGTCCTTAGATTGTGGCTCCAGCTCCACAGGAATCAGGATGTGCTGTTGCAGCATGGAAGGGTCTTCTCAAGGCCAGTTCATTGTGGAGTGAGTGGAGTTGGTAGGTCAAGGATTGAATCCGACTTCTGAATTTTCTCACTTGTATATCCCTACGTCAGCCACTCTGGGCCTCTGTTTCCTCACTCACAACCTCCCAGGTCTTTGGAAAAGTTGGCTAAAGATAACTTTGGGTAAAGCTTCAACTTGATTTCTGGCCCCCTTAATGGACCTCTGCCCCTTAATGATCTCTGCTCATTTCTGTCTGGTTTTCCTACACACCAATTCACTGAGTTCATATAAGGTCTGATAAGTGATGCTGAGAGAGAAGGAAAGACAGAGGCCAAAGGGAAAGTCTTGTTCATAGTCTGAGGGGAAGTTGCCACACATACCCTGGGGAAAGCACCCAATACACAAAAGAGGCAAATAAACAGGGAACAGCTGTTCAGGCCTGGAGGCTTCCCTGGAGCTGATCTAGTGATGGCTTCCTGGAAGTTTGGGAAGGAGAAGGGAATGAACATGAGTTGGGGGAGTAGAAGTACTCTAGGTAAAGGCAGGTGAGACAGGATCTTGATGTCAAGGTCAGTGTCACAGGTGGGTTAGCACTCTTGTTACATGCTCTCTTTCCTTCTTTCTTTCTCTCTTTCTTTCTTTCTATCTTTCTTTCTCTCTTTCTTTCTTTCCTCCTTCCTTCCTTGCTTCCTTCCTTCCTTTCTTTCTCTCTCCCTCTCTCTCTCACACACACACGCACACCCCCCCCCAAGAACAGTTTCTCCTTCTCTGAGGAGGGAAGTGATTTAGGGGTGATTCACTGATCTGACGGGTTCCCTATTCATGGAACAACTAACCACATCCTTCAAGGCCGTTGGAACAGGGAGCACAGCAGCCGTTTGTCATGACTCGTTGCAGAACTGAGTGAGGGTGTGTTGGGGTGGGGGGGTATGCAGATCAGAATTGGACACACTGTGTGTGGTGGCAGGCAGAGGGAGGGGAAGGGAAGGGAAAATAAACCTGTTTGATGTCATAGGAGACTGATTTCAGCTCCAGAATTACAAGCACCAACGGCCACATTTTCCAAAGAGATATCCAGGAGCAGCACAAGTTAATGGCCAACGGAGGCTGTGAATTCGACAAGCGTCGTGTGGACTTCTGACTAGGGATTGCACAGCAGGTCCTGGAAATTGCCTTCCAATTTCCTCAGCCTGAGTCACTGACCAGAGCATTTTTGGGCCAGAAAGGTCTAAGGCAACTCCGTACTCTTTTGCTTCCTAATCAGACAAATTAAAACATAATAGCATTATACATGTTCGTCATACTCCTCTGTCCTGAGAATCCAGGAACAGGGTAATAGATTAGGGCAGGCATCAGGGAACAGGAAAGACAACGGGTGTGTGTGTGGGAAATAGGGTGGAGATTCTGGCTCTGAAAATAGGTTCCGAGCCAGAACCAGAGACACTCTCTGCTTTGGTAATTGCCAAAAATAATGGAAGTGTCCATAGGGCCATCAGCATTTCAGGAGGTGGATTCCCAGAAGTGCAAGTGACTTCTCACTTGGGCAGGGCTGCTGCTACCTCCAACGGAGTTAGTCTCAGAAAAGCAGGTGAGTGGGGTGGGTTTTGGAAGAGGAGCCATAGGAAGGCTCTCTCATGCCTCCCACCCCACAGGTGACCTCCAGGGGAGTCACCACTTCCAGGGGTGTCAGAGTTCAGGGGTGCACAGTCAGGTGAGAAGGGCAAGATTCCCACACTGAGGTGCAGTTGCAGCTAAGGAGGAGGTGGTTTTTAATTTCCAATTTACAGCTGTGGAGATTGAGACTGAGAGTTTATGTGACTCAAGCTCGGTCATTCAGAAGCACAGCTGGATTCTTACCTGGTCTCTGACACCCAAGTCTGTGAGCCTGTCACCTCCTTCTCATTAGAGCTGGTTGTGAGAAGGAAACATGAAACTACCTGAGGTGACCAGGCAGCCCTTCCTGAGAGGGGACTGTGGGTCTTCAGGAAGGATGTGTGGTCAGAGAGCCCCTGCACACTGCTCTCTTAGGACTGGAATCCCATCTCTACCAGGGGACCCTGTGCAAGTTACTTATATGTCTGTGCCTCATTTCCTCTCTAGGGGAGAAAATGGGGGCTATCTCATAGGATTATAGTGAGGATTAAATGAGTTAACACATGTGAAGAGCTGAGAACAGTACCTGGCACATACTAAAGACAACATAAGCATTTGCTGTAATAATGACTAAAGTCCAAAGCTTTTCCCAAGAGGGAGAGCTCTCTGTGAACTGGAATTTTCAGGGAAGGCTGACTGGAGAAGCTACCATTCGTGATGGGCCTTGAGGAGAAAGTAACTAGGGTTTGGGAAAGAGTTGGGTTTAGGTGGGATTAGGAGGGGCAGGGAAGAAAAACAGAAAAGCAAAGATACTGGAGGTGGAATGTGCCAGAAAAATATGGACAAAATCCAAAGTGAATGTGAGGGGTGGAAGAAGGAGAAAGGGCCATGCTGAGGCCGCTTGGTCTATTGTAGACACACTGACCTTCCTTTGCTCCTGAGAACTGCTGGAGAGGGGAGCTGACTATCACTGCGGACCCCCCAGGGTTGGCTTGTGGATTGTCCTTGTAGCCGTGGAGGGAGGGAAGGGCAGGGGCCCTTTTCCTAGTTCTCTGTTGGGGAGTCTAGTTCTGTGTTTGGGAGACCAGCTCCTCTTTGTATAACTCTTACTCAGAAGGGTCTACCTTGTAAAAGTTGATTGCGCCCTGAAGGAGAAATCTTGGGAAGGGAGGGTGGAGGAGGAGAAGGGGGAGCACCCACAAGCTTTGACTGTGCTGGCCTTCCCAGGGGAGAGCCTTGGCTGGCAGGGCCTGAGGTAGCTTCAGGATGTCACCATGACTGACTTCACTCACAATCCCAACACTGGCACCAAAGCACCCCCTGTGGCAAGAGGGAGAAAACTCCATGCCTCTAGGGCCTGGGGCTGATACTAAGGGGAGTCTTTGAAGTCTCTGTCACTGATGTTGCCTTCTACTTCAATATCTCTCCCAGCTTGTTGTAAATATAGTGCCTCAAATTCTTTAACACCCCATGCCCTGATATTCCAGTAAGCCCAATTCTTTAGGGGGGAAAAATGTATAAAAAAAAAATCGAAAAACAACAGATAACATTTCTAAATGCCTTTTTTTTTCTTTTTCTTTCTTTCTTTCTTTTTTTTTTTTTTTGAGACTAGGTCTTACTATTTTTGCCTATGGAACTGCAGGCTCATGTTGCCTGGGGTACCACAGACTCAAGCAATCCCCAGCCTCAGCTTCCCAGATAGCTGGGATTACAGGCATGTACCACCAAGCCCAGCTATATATTTTTTTGGAACTAGTTCTCACTACATGCCCCCGGTGGGACTCAAACTGCGATCCCTGGCCCTTGGCCGCAGCTTCCTAGCTGCTGCTTACAGACATGCGCCACCTTGCCCGGCCTAAATGCTTTTCTACAGGCTGAGAGTTTTATACATTTGGCTCTCAAAATTGCCCCCAACATCCACCTAGTGTGTAATTGCTGGTGTCGCATGGGATGGGAGGACACAGATTGCTGAGGTGAATACCAAACAGCATGTAACTAATAAGCTGTGGGGGACCCCCCCCCACTGCTGTGGGCTGCTGGGCCCAAGCCTGTTATGTCCCCACAGAGGCCTCACAACTCCTTAATCACACATTCTACCTGGGGGTCTAGTTGGAGTTTCACCTGAGACCTGACTGATGGGCTTTTCTAACTGTGAGCCCTCCCTTGTGTCACCTTTCCCTCCTAGCTCTCCATTTGCTCTTCCAGAAAAGAGGTGCTTCCTTTCTGGACTGCCTTACTGTGGGGATGGTAAAAGGTACTTTGAGAAAATAACTGCATGAAACATTCTGCAGTTCCCCCTCAATCTGTTTTCTGAATCATTTGGGGCAGAGGATGCTTTCAAAAAGAAGCTGTTCCTGACTCCTGAGGAATAGTTACACAAGGCTTATTATCATCTGGGCCCCCCACCTTCCAGTCCTTGCAGCTCAGGCTCTCGTGGAAGATGTCTTTCAGAAAAGCACCTCTGGGAACTATGCTTTTCCCACATCTATCATTTTGGTGAAAGGGAAGAGACAAAGAGTCGGAGCTATTTGTGGTCTCTCCGTGATGTTACCTGAGGGGAGGAAGTGACGTTCAGGCATGAAGTCAGCCAAGGGGAAACAGCTGTGCTTTCTGCCCCTCCTCAGTTGCTTTCTCCGGTCCTCTGCCATCATTTCCCTTCGGCCAGTGAGGAAACCCCCTTACCAGGCCTGGGTGGAGGCCTGCACGGTGGGGAGGTGGGGAGGGGCCGAATCCCTTTTTCCGTGTCAGTGCAGCCATGCAGGAGGCACGTGTGGCCTTCCACTCTCTCTGACATCCCTCGAGGGTGAACTTCAGACCTGGTAAAGACTGATCACTCTTATCAGTCGTAAACTCCCGGTGCTGATAGTGAACTTACAGGGTCTATCCGGTGGGGTCAGGGATTGAATGACTGTGGGGCAGTCTATGCCTTTGTCCTCACTGCATGGTCCTTTGCTGACGTCCTTTTCCCAGGAATGTTCTCACTCATAATATGCCCTGTATTCCGAGGGCAGCATCATCACACAACAGCCATGTGTGGAACTCCTGTTTTGTACCACGCACTGCCTAGGCCTTTTAATTATCATCTCTGGTGTCAGCACAGCCTTGCAGGTATGAATTTCTACCCCATTTTACCAGTGGAGACTGAGCTTGGAAAGTTTAGGGTGGTTGTTGGTGAAGCACAAGACCAGGTGTGCCTGCCCCATAGCACAGGAACCCCCCCCCCCCCCAGCAGGTGCTGTCTCAGACTGTCACTGTGCCCTAGACACTTGGCCTTTCTCCAGGGCTGCCCGGGTTACCGGGTAGCTGCTGACCAGGCATGTCGTCCTCCTGTGGAGTAGAGATCTTTATGGAAAAGCCTGCCCTGCCACTTTTGCCCACCTAAGGGTTCTGGGTGTAAGGGATTGTCCCTGTCTTTTGAAGTGACTACTTTGTAAACTTTTTCATGGCAGGCCCCATTCCAACCCAGCTTTATTCCGTTTCCTGATGGCCCAGACCCAAAGGGCTATTTTAAGGGACGCGCCTGTGTGGGAGAATTTCTCTTTGTAACAACAGAGAGGGAGGCCCAGCTTGCTGGGCATGGGGCTGGCAGCCAGGCTCTGAGAGCGAAACACCTCCTGCTTTCTGCCTCCAGGACTGGAATCGACTCTTGGAGCTCTTGGCACAATGCCAGGTGCACAGAAGGGGCATGAACCTTGCCTGTGAGGACAGGGGCTCCAGAGGTGACTTCCCAGCATGTCTACTGCTCTCAGTCCCCATGGATTGGCAAACTGACCCTCCTCTCTCAGAGTCAGTCTCTCATAGAACAATGGCTTAGCTTTGGTTTCAAGCCAAGATTACTTATTTACTTTAGTCATCATTCATTAGCAACTGGAGATGGGCAGCTTCATCCCCCCCATTGATATCCAGGCGTGGGGGCTCCTGGGCGGGGGGTATGGGTTGCTGAGGCAGAGTGTGTGAGCGCTAGGTGCAGGCCTTGGCTGGGCCATGTGTTCTGTGGACTCACATCATCCCCACCATATACACTGAGCTCCAGCCTGGCCCTCGATCACAAGGGGTCCAACGCAGAGCTCTGCAACAACAAAGTCTGTGATGGTCATGGCACCCCCCACCCTGGAGATTTGGCAGACTCTCCTCCGTAGTTGGGAATTCTCATACCCCCGTGCCCCCAGCTGAAAGTGTCACATGTGTCATGCTGGTGGTGCTTGGTCTTCACCTTTTCTGCACTCCATCAGATTCTGGTTATATTCTGGTAGAAATACAGATTCTGCCTGTACCTCTGTGCACACATATCCATAGGGCCTTGACCCTGATTTGTGAGCCTACTAGGGTCTGAAATGCACCCTGAGAACGCTTTAGACGTTAGAGATGGTTTCTCTCCTAAACCTTCCAGAGGCTGGGAAGTCACATGAGTCCCCAGATAAAACTTCAAGGGTCTGGGTTAAGCCCTGACTCATTCCTTCAAGCCCTTCCACTAACAAGGTGATACAGTTTTTGCTGGTGGTTGGGTTGAGATAACAAACCTCTTAATATCAAGAACAGACCCTTGGCAAGACGTGGCCTGCACTTTAAGATTCAAGCCTTTATTCCCCTGATTTCTTATCCAGAGCTACTGTTGAAGGTTTGGCTCTTCCAGGCTCCGATTGCTGGAACTCTGCTTTCTGTCCTTGAAGATGGTGCCTAGTATGCTTTGTGGTCGGAAACAGAGAGAATTTAACTCCGGATACTTTCACCTGCTGTTTGCTCATGCTGAACTAGGCTTTGGCAACTAGAGTAGGCCCCAGAGAAGTCCTTGGGTGCCGCCAGTTGAAAGTGGAGGGCAAGAGGCTAAGAACAGGGCACCAATGTCCTGTGCTACATGTGTCTATGCTCTGAAGTCTTACTACCTCGTTCCATTTGGTCAAGTTTCCTTACCTCCATGAGCCTCTAGTTTTCTAATCTGTAAAAATGGGATTAATAAAACCAGTGCTCTCTAGTCTATATGATTAGTATTTTTTATTGTGCATAGCACATGATATTCAGTAAATGATAACTGTTGTCATTATCATCACAATCATTGTCATCCTTCATGATTTTGCCTGGTTTTTGCCACCCCTCAGAGGCTTTTCTGACTCCTTATCTTACAATAGTCCTCCCTGTGAATTTTTATGTTTAATGTTTCTACCTCTCATGTAACATTTACCAAGACTAGCTTTAGGTTGGTCAGTTTTTGGCAAGTCTGGGTTTAGTGTGCCTGATTGATAGAAAAATTCCTTGAGGGATGGACCTTGATTTTGATTCATATTCACTCAGTCAGTCAGTCAACCAATCAATTAATCAATCGGTCAATCCAACAACATTTGAATGTCTCTGTGTGCCAAGCACAGATAAAAATTCCTTCCCTTTCAGAGCTTACATTTTACAGGGGAAAGGAAATAGTAAACAAACCAATTTTAAGTAAAATATATGGTGTGTTAGATGGGAGTATATGCTATAGAGAAAATATAAGCAGGGCGAGGCAACAGAATGGTGGTGACAGTGACCATACTGTCTAAGAGAGTGTGGCCTGGGGCAGCCCCGCTATGTAGTGACTTTTGAGGAGGATCTCAGGGAGTTGAGGGTAGAGGCATGTGAATATCTGGGGGGAAAGCAGTTAAGGAAAAGGGTATACCAAGTGCTAAGACCTTGAGGTAAGGTTAGATCTGATCTTTTCCAAGAGGAGCACGGGAGCTGGTGTGGCTGAATGGAGTGAAGGGAAAGCAGCAGGCAATGAGATCAGACAGGTGACGGGGTCAAGGTAAGCCTTGTATCTCTCCCAGCAGGGTGCTCTGCTCAGCTCCCAGGTGCCTCAGGACTTTCTAAAGACTGAAACTGGCCCAAGCTCTGCTAGAGAGGTTGCTCTGGGGAATATATTGACTCTGACACCCAAGAGGGACTCTCTGGGGGAACCAGGCTTCACCAGCCAGATCATGACAGAATCCCAGAACCCCAAATGCAGTGCACATGTTAGGAGATTTCGCTGAGTAGTTGTTTTATACCTACTATGTGGGAGGCACCAGGCTGAAAGCAGATCCTTCAGCTGGTTGGCAGGTTTCCCTTGCCAGTGGAGGGTCACAGTAGGCCAAACCTGTGGACCAAGGTTTCATCCTAGGAAAGCTCCTTTCTCCTAAGCTACTCCTTTTTTTAAAAGAGCTACAACACTCTTTTGTGACTAGCTCTCACTGTGTTGCCTGGGGTAGTCCTGATCCTGGAGGCTCAAGCGATCCCCAGTCTCAGCCTCCCAGGTAGCTGGGATTACAGGCACCTGCCACTGCGCCTGGCTGCCCTTTTCGAGAACCAGGTCTTGCTGTGTTGCCTGGGGTAGTCTCGAACCGGAGAACTCAAGCAATCCCTGTCCTCTTGCCTCGCAGCACTTAGATTATAGACATGCGCCACCACGCCCAGCTAAGAATTGCAACTTTCAATTTAGAGTTGTAGAAATTGGTTTTTGAAATTCAAAAAATGTCTGTTCTCCATCAGTGTATAATAATTGGTGTCTCAAGTTGTTCACCAAACACTTTCTCATCCTCAAGTGATGGGTTTAGAATACCAAGAACTAACTAGATGTTTACCTACATTACAGACTAGCCTAGGAACCTAAGCTCTATGTGCGAGTTCAAGAAATTATCTTCCATGTTCATGGTGAGAAGGAAACTTCAAGACCAAATAATGGTAATACTGATGATGATGATGCTAGCAGCAGCACCCACTGTATGCCAGCCACTCTTCTAAGCATTTATTTATTTTTATCAAAAAGCCTCTGTTACGGCCCTTATTTTACTGATGAGAAAACTGAGGCACAGAGAGAGTAGCTAAGAAGCAGGACTGGGTGGAGAGCCAGACGCTTGGGAAAACTCTTCTTGGACCTACAGGGAATCCTCCTGGAGGGAGTTGTCCTCCACCCAGCAAGAGTGGAGTTAACAATGGTCAGAGACTGGGACCAGAAGCCACGGGTGGCAAGTAGGAGCAGCCCCTCTTTGTTCCCTGAGACAGGAAAAACCATTTGTTCCTGGAACCCGACACTGCAGGGGGTGGGTTTGCTCTGGATGGTCTTCCTGGGCCATTAGCAAGTCCAGCACATGGGGTTGGGGTGGGGGTGGGGTGGCAGGCACCTTGTTGGTGGAGCTGGATTAAAGTGTCTGGCAAGATGTGCCTGACACCTAGACCAGGCTGCTCTCAGTAAAGCCCAGCAGGTGGTGGGGGCTCTGCTTTGGCTGGAGGGGGTGCCCTCCCCACCCTGCCCTGTTCAGTTTATTGTTGGAAGGAGGAGAGTCCAAACCAGTCCTTCCCTTCTCCCCTGGCCCCAAAATAAACAGCAGCTGTTTGGCTATATCCTCTGCTTCAGCTGCCAGTCTGTCAACAGCCCCTGGCTCTCCCTTGGCCCTGCCCATTTTGGGTTGAATGGCACTGGGCATTGGGGCCTCCTCACTCTCCTATGGAGCCTGCCTTGCAGGCCAGCTAGTTTGTCCTGGCATGCCCTCTCCCAGGCCACCCTGGCACGTTGACCACCCACTGGTTCTGTCTCCCCCTGCTGCCTTGCAGTGAGGGGGGGGGTCATCATGGTGATCACAAACTCAGGTTCCAGAGTCTGACATCAGTAGCTTCTAAGTGGCTCTGCCACTTAGCTGGTAACCTTGGGCAGATGATCTCACTTAGAGGCTCAGTTTCCTTCTCTGTCAAATCAAGTAATAAGATTATAGCACAGCATGCTGTGAGAATTGAGAGCAGAGCTGGGGGCAGCTAGGGTGGGCCCCTTGAAACCAAGACTGCCTGATCTGAATCCTACCTTTGCCACTGAGGGGCTTTGTGACCTGGGCAGGGGGGGTCGGGAGTGGGTGGGTGGTGGTTGCTGAAGCTCTTCACATCTCAGCTTTTGCACCTGTAAAACATGGACAATAAAAACATCCCTGGGCTGGTGGATAGTAGTAAACGGGTTAATATGTGTAAAGCCCTGAGAACAGTGCCAGGCACACAATAAGAGCTCGATGGACAGAATGACATGTGCTCCCCTTGGTTCGAAAGTGGAACATCCTCTAAAGAACCACTCATGGGGCATATTCCAGAGCGGACAGTTGTTCTCCTCACCTGACTTTTGGATCCGTGTGGCTGAGCTCATTTGCTTAGCCTGGTTTTTAGCTCATGTTCAGAGCATCAGCTTAAGGGGCAGGGATGGTGGTGGAACTGGTTAGAAAGCAGAATGGAATCATGCAAAAGGAGAGTGGGCGTTTCCATTCTACTTGGCAGTGGTTCTGCTGATGTAATATAAGAAATGGAAAGAAAGCTGTGTCCCCAGCTAGGGACTGCCATCAAGCTGGTGGGCTAAGCTCCCTGGGTTGACCAGTTGCTGCTGCTGATGTCTGCTCTCTGAGACATCCTCCTATACGGCCTCCACATCTGCCCGGGTACCAAAGCCAAAGCCAGCCTGCTATAACTTCTCCCTGGCTCCATGCTTGTTATCTTTGGCCTTTCATTTCATTTGCCCTCCCTGGTGGAAAAAAAAATCATATGGGGAACCTCCATTAGCATATCCAGGCTGGAAAATCATCATTCCCTAAAAGGAAAAACAAAATATACTTGGCCCTAATTATGTTGGGTCATATTGCCAGCTGCCCCTGTAAGCTCATGAACTCCCAATAAAAGAGACCCTCATTTAAGGTTTCACTGTCTTCCCAGGAGCCTGGTCTGGTAAGAGTTACTTGACAAGCTGTCTCGTCTCTCTTTGTCAACTCTGTGCAGGGAAAGAGATCAATGGCAGTTCCATTCTCAACATCTGGACACGAAGAGTGAGCCTGGCCTTAGAGGGGACTATGGCAGTCATTTTGAGCTGGGGCTCTGGAACCAGATTGCTTCAAGTTCCTTCTCTGCCACTTCTATTTATGAGGTCTTGGGCAAGTCCTCTGAGACATGGGGATAACGGTATTTTCTCATGGGATTGTTGGCAGGATAAATGAGATAACATGATAGAAGCACATGTCCCAGTGCCTGGGGCAGGACTAGTGCTACCTAAGTGTTATTGCCTTTATCTGAGCCTGCACAGCAGGTGGAGTCTGCTTCCCATCATCCCACAGCCCCTGGAGCCTGATAGATATATTTTTAGAATCTTGAGAGATCACATGGTGTTTGTGACCAAGGCATCTCCCTTGGAGCCTGTGGCCTGTGGCCTGTGGCCTGTGTAAGAGGAAGGGACTCTAACAACTCAGGCCTGTGGGTGATTGAATGCTAACACTACCATTTCCAGTTGTGTGTGAAGTTGCTTAACTCTCAGTTCAGTTTTCTCTCATGTCTTCTATTCATGTCTTCTTTGTAGGGTGACTATTGGAACCTGACATAGCATGAAATGACCAGCCACTCACCACCTGCCTCCTTATAGCGGCCATTTTAAACAACCACGAGGCTTGGCAAGGAGACCAACAGGGTGATCAATAGATTTGGGCAGTTTTCTAATGGGGGGACTTGAATGACACTCATGTCTACCTCTTCCCTTGTGGGTCACCTGTGCAAAGGGTGACAGAGCCTCCTATGTTACTGGCCATGTCCCAGGCCACCACTACTTTTGAGTACCACCCTAGTTCAGGTCTCCTACTTGTTTCATAGGTGGGGAGTGATCAGAGGCAATAGATTCTATTAATGTTGATGTTCCACCCATGTGCCCTGGACTCACCTGAGTTCACCTGCAGTGGTTTCCAGCAATTCCAGCAGGCTGAGAGTTTCCCACTTCAAGATTTTCATCCTTCACTGCTCTCCCCCACCTTGCCTCTCAGTGTGAGAACTTGCCCCAGCCCCATGACTCCTGATTTGCCCAGGTGTACACACCTGTGAAAGGTCAAGGAGGAAGGCTGGGGATGAGTTGTCATTCCTTGGGGCTGCTGCAAGCTGTGGGGGTGGGAGCTGATGTCTCCGTGGCCTGCAGGATTTTGAGGCAAGTTCCAACCAGCATCTCAGAGGCGTACCAGATGCCCAGAGCAGTAATTGCCCCAAGAGAATAGCCTTTATCGCCTTCTCCTTTTCTGGCCTCACTTTTTGTCCTTCCTCAGGTGGGTTTCCTGGAACCATCTCCTAATAAAGGGGCTGCATCCATGGTCTTGCCTCAGGGTGCTTGAAATGAACCCAGACTAGGAAAGCAGTCCTGTCCAGGGGATGGAGCTTAGACCGAAATACTCTTTATCCATGATCCAGTTCTCCAGACCATGCTGTCTTTCTGGAGGTTTCTGGCATTCTTGTTATAGAGAAGTCTCCCATCCAAGTACTAACCAGGCCAACCCTGCTTAGTTTCCGAGATCAGACGAGATCAGGCACGTTCAGGGTGGTATGGCCGTAGACTCTTGTTATAGAGAAGTCTGAAAAGAGCCTTCTTTGAGGCAGATCTTTTTTACCTAATTAAAGGGCTCTTTCCAGAGTGAAAAGGCTGAAAAACACTTGCTCCATACCACAGTTTCGAGGGGCTCATCAGAGAAGAGTTCAATCAGTGTAAACTTAACCTTGAAAACATGGGAATTTGACCATATGCAGATCTGCCCCAGAAAAGAAAAAAATAAACAAGGAACTTAAGGATAAACAGAAATCTAATCTTTATCCATCACAGGACAGGCTGAGAGGAGAGGGGCTGCTGGCCTCTGTGCCCAGGTGCAAGGTGACACATGTCACTTGAGCAAGACACTCTGTTGCTTATTATAAGATTCCTGTCTGTGATGGCTACTTGGGTGTGCTGTTGGCTGGCTTGTTGGCAGGGAGCTGGAAGTTGTAAACATTATAGCTTCTTGTGACATTATTTGAAATTGTTGTGAGACTGGGCATCCTTGCAGATGGTGAAAGTGTCTTCAAGAATATACAGAGGATCTTTAAGAAAAGCGAGGAGAGAGAGTTTTGGGACATGTGTTTGTGTGTGTGCACAGTGCATACATATTTGGGTTTGTGTTGTGTGTGTGTGTTAGGGGTTGTTTCAGGGTATGTTTGGGTATAGTATGTTTGTGTGTCTGTTTTCAGGGATATTTACATGTCTGTGTATTTGGTGTGGGATATTGTATGTGTTTGTGGGGAATGTGTTTGGGGATGTGTGTGTAATACAAGCTGAGGATCCTTGTCCCTCAGGCATATTCCCAGGGTCCTCACTTATCATTGAGACACTTCACGGTTAGGCTAAGGGGTGTCACTAGGTTTTGGTATGAGCTAGTCATATGGATCCTCACATATACTTACAATAACTACCTTTTGTCCTTTTCTCCAGCACCTCGTCAGGCAGGTTTACATGGATCTCATTTTACTTACTTTGACAAAACAAAGACCATGCTACTCCCATTTCTTCCATTTCATAGTAGGGAAAGTGGGCATCAGAAGATTAAGCCACTCACTCAAGGTGACACAACCAGTATATGGCAGAATTGGGACTTGACTAGTTTTTTCCATTCAGCTCTGCCTCATCTTCCCGAGTCTGATGAGCAAGAGGTTGGAACTCTGAGGTGAACTTGCACATGCAGAAAGGGTCTCCCTCTCCTTCCAGAAACATTATTTCTAGCTTCAGTGAGAGTCATGGAGGCAGGGCTGTGGGAATGGGTTGTTATGCCATGCTGGACCTAATTCCAGGAAAAAGTCTCGGAGGCAGGATGAAGACTGGGGAGAAGCTGCAAAAAATCAAAGGAAGAATTGAGGAAGGGCAGAAAGGAAGCCAGAGAAGTCCTTGGCCTCAGGGTGAGGATACTAAACAAATTTTCGTTGGGTAAGGAACCTTTATGCCTAGTTTTATCCTCCAAGAGCAAATGTCATTTTCCCTCTCCTTTATTCACATGACTCAGATTACTTGTCTAGATGTCTGGGGACAATGCAGATCTGTCAGTATTACCTGATAAGTGATTAACCTCTAAGAAGGGGATGGGCAGAGACCAAATCCCAGTTTGGATTCCCTGGAAGGAATAGAAAGTAGACTTTCATCCATTAGCCTTCTTGGCAGACAAAGGTAGTGAGCTCCCACTTCTGAGGGTTCTCATCAGAGTGGTCAATCCCATGGAAGCTGCAGTCCCAAAGGTGACTGCAAAGATTTACTCATGGGGCTCAGATACTCTTTGGTTCCCAGAGCTACTGGACAAGGACCCCTGGTACCCAGCTTGAATACTCTGAACACTCTTGGGGAGTAGGCTGTTCCTATTGGTGTCACCTAGAACCTTAAGGGACCACCACTGTCCCTACCCACCACATGCTCCCAAAACCAGTAAGGGAGTCCCAGGAAGCATGCTATTAACCTGAGCAACACAGAGTTTCAAAAGCTACCCGTTATTAAGTACCCAGGCCCAAACACTTAATATTAGTTCTCTTATACGGGGGTGATGACAGTAGCACTAAGCACTAAGTCATAGAGTTCATGACAGGCACAGAAACAATGTTCATGGGAAAACACAAAACAGAGGGGGCCTGGCACTCTCACAGTGCTCCCGGGCATGGCAGCAGCCAGATCACAGTGATGCTCTTAGACCTTCTTTTAGGGAAACAGCATTATTGAGACAATTCTCAGATCATACTTTGATCCATTTAGATGTGCACCTCAGTGGTTGTTAACATATTCACAGAATTATGCAACCAAAACTCATGGCTGTTTTAGAACATTTCATTACCCTAAAAGTGATTGTCCCCCCTACACCCACACACACCCACACATACCCATGTAAGTTGTATTTTTGTACACTAAATGATGGAAGTGACAGTGATAGGTAAGAAAGTCTGCGAAACTTTGTGTCAGGTAAAGCCAGACCTGGCATTTGCCAGCATTCTCAGTCCTTGAAACCAAGAATTTACTTCCAGTCCCTGTAGACTTGCCAGTGCTGGACATTTCTTACAAATGGAGTCATAGATCATGAGGCCTTTCTGAGTGGCTTCTTTCATTAGCAGAGTATTTTCAAGGGTCATTTACCATCAGCCCTTTAGATGGCTTGTGGGGTGAGGGCCATTCCCACCGTGGCCAAGACGCCCGGCCTGGCCTCTGGCAGGGCTGGCCCAGACCCTGGTGCAGGCTCCCCTGTACATCGCTGTCACTCGTGTGGGGATTTTCTCTCCTTCCCACCTCCTTGAAGCAGGCCCAGCTGGGTCTTTGATGGAAGTGTTGAATTTGCCTGCCATTTATTCCCATTACGTCTGTTCAAGTGACTTGGGGGAAGGGTGGAAACAGCCAGGGCCTTCACTGATCTGCCCCCCAAGGGACCCTCTTTCCTGGAGGGGATGAAGAGAGAGAGACAGAAAAGCCTTTTTATTTGTTTTTCCTGTTGACTAACTCCCCAGTCTCCTTACCAAGCCCTGGTGAAAGTTGCTGGGTTCCTGTCGAACCCTTTTCCCTGGAGACACAGGGTCATGGGACTTGTCTCTTGGGGCAGCAAGGGGGAAGTGGCCAAGTGCCTTGGAGTTGCGTGCCTGTGGAGTCAGACTGCATGTTTTTGCTCTTGGCAGAGCTGGTCCCATGGAAGATGAGTGAATCCGTTGTGAGGTGTTCAGCTGTGAGTGACAAAATCGCAGTTGACTGTTTTAAACCATGTGGAAATCATCTCAGTTTTGAGGCATTATAGATGCAAACAGCAGGGACTTCTAATTTGAAAAATTATCCCCCTATCTGTTGACATTGAGATCATCTCTGACTGTTTTGTTGTTGCTGCTGTAAGCAACACTGCCCTAAAGATTAAGTATATTTGCTCATGGGTGGACAAAGGCCATTTCCTGAGGAGGCCCCTGAGTGGGAACCCTCCCCACAGGGCTAGCCAGGGGACCAGGTAGAGCACCCCACTCCCTGCATAGGTTGCAAGTGTAGGCATTTTCTATAGGAACATCCTATAGAATTTTGCTATTAAAAAATCAGAATTTCTCCTGTTTTTTTAGATAAATTATTGACATGACACTGATGGGTAAGAGAGTCTGGGATTTATGTTAGTTAGGTCATCCCCCTTAAGCTACTCTTCAAATCCATTTGTGCCTAAATTCATACAGCGAGAATTGATATATCCAATAAAGACTCCATGGATCTCTGATGTCTATGAAATAAACTCATTAGCTTAAAAAAAGAAACAACAAGCTATGACTGATTATCAGTTTCAACTAATGTATTCTTTTATTTTCACACTTTCAAAAATTATTTAAAATGATATTTAAAAACAAAAAAAATGCAAATGAAAAGGCTTTCTGGTTAACCAGAATATTTGATATCTTTTATATCCTGGAGTGCCCTAGTTACTAGTCTATTTAAAAGGTTTTATTATTCCCTGTGGGAAAGCACAGGATGAAAATGTTAGTAGTCCCTACATTAAGTTAAAAAGTATCTGTACAGCAAGAGACAATCAAAATGAAGAGACATCATATTGAATAGGAGAAAATATTTGCACACCATATGACAGATAAAGGACTGACATTGAATGTCTACAAAGAGCTTACACAGCTTAACAGAAGGTAAAGCAAACAACCCAATCAAAAAATGAGCAGAAGAATGAAAAAGACAATTCTTCAAAGAAGAAATTCCAATGGCTAACAGGCGTGTGAAAAAAGTTCAGCATCACTAATTATCAGAGAAATGCAAATCAAAACCACTGTGAGATACCACCGTACTCCATTGAGAATGGCTCACATTAAAAAACCTGGAAACAACACATGCTGAGAGAATATGGAGATTAAAGGAACCGTCTTACACTGATGGTGGTATTGTAACTGGTCCAGTTACTAAGGAAAGCTGTGTGGAGGTTTCTCAGAACACTAAAAAGGGATCTAGTTATTCCTCCTAGGAATTGACCCAAAGGACACAAAAACACTATTTGGAATGGAAACCCACACTCCTGTGCAGGTTTTTGAAGTACTATTTGAAGTACTATTTACCATAACCAAGATAAGGAGACAAACCAACTGTCCCCAAATAGATGAATGGATCAAAAAGACATTTATTTACACAATGGAATATTACTCAGTGATCAAAAAAGACAAACTTGTGGCATTTGCAGCAACATGGATGAAGCTGGAAGGGATTATGCTAGCCAAAATAAGTCAGAAGGAGAAAAATAAACTCCAAATGGCCTCATTTGTTTGTAGAATATAGAGAAACCAAACAAAAGGTCAAAAAAAAAAATCAAAACTGACCATAGATCTGAAGTGTACAGCATGGGAGGGAGAGTGGGCAGTCAAAACAAGAGGGAAGAATGCAAGAAAATATGGTGATGATTCATGGGTGATATAGTGGTGGGAGAACTATGAGGATTACATCAACATAAGGAAAAAAATAATTAAGAAAAGAAGGGGGAAGAAAAATCTAAGAATTCTGAGGGATGGTTAGGTTATGGGAACTGGGGACATTCTTAGGCTGCTGGTGAATGTTTAAATGAATTGACCCTTTTGTAAAACAAATTGTCAGTGTCTAGTAAATCTGAAAGTGTACATGTTCTGTGACCCAGTGATCCCACTTCTAGGTGAATTTCTTGACTAGAGAGCTGAGGAGACTCTTCCACATGTGTGAGGAGATGTGTGCAAGAAGTTTCGTAGCTGTGTATTTACAAGAGTGAAAAACTGACTTATCAATCAGGATGGGGCGTGTTATGCTGCAGGAACAAACAGAGTTTGTTTTATTTATTTACGAATGAAAAACTGGAGTGTCAATCAGGATGGGATGGGTCATGCTGCAGGAACTAACAAGCAGCGCTTTTATTTCAATTCCATGTCACCTGGAGCCAGTCAGAACCTCTGCTCTGTCAGCCCTCAGGACTGAGAGGGGCAGAGGCCTCAGTGCCTCCGCGCTCCCTGGGAAGTGGTGTCTGGCAGTGCCGACTGACTAAAATATTTGCATAGATGGTGATTCCATTCATAGAATATGATTAAGCCATCAAAAGGAATAAAGTAATGATTTATGCTTCGGCGAGGAAGAACCTTGATAACAGGATGCTAATTGAAAGAAGCCAGACACAGAGGCCACATAGCGTATGGAATTGTTAATTTGAAATTCCACAATTGGCAAATTCATCAAACCAAACCAGATTAGCAGTTGCCAGGGGTGGGAGTCCCTGCTACTACTCCCTGCCAGGGGGAGTGACTACTGATGGGTATGAGCACCCCCATCTTACCACAGAGGGAAAGATGGGACCAGGTTTCTGGGTCCCGGAGCTTGGCCTCTTCATCGTTAAGTTCCTGAGGAGGAAGCAGGGCCCAATTTGGGGTAAGCAGTGATCAGAGCAGATGCCAGATGACAGGAACAGTGAGGAGCCCAGGTGTGGGGAGTGGGGTGTAAAGAGAGACTGGGGATGGGACTGGACTTCGAGCTTGGAGTTCAGATTTCCCTGAGGATTGTGCTGCCTGGGAGGTGTTGCTTGACAGGATCCAGCATGTGTTTAAGACCTAGCTCCACATGTGGTGCGAAGGATTGATTGGACTCCAGAGAACAGAGGAAACTTCAAAACCAGCTGGGAGGTGACGGTGGTCTCGTCTGACATCTGGGTCAGCTTCTCAAGTCAGCAAGGAGGACCCTGTTACCTTCGAAAATGCCTTGAACTGCCCGTCCAGTTCCATGTGAGGGCAATTTGTACATGATTCCGTGCAGTGTGACAACCGGGGGTAAGCGTCGAAGAGGCATCAAAGGCTGAACTCACATCGGGCATCCAGAACAATCCACCTGGAGTGCGACTGCTGACCCCACACTGTTGCAGATGGAGCCTCCACCCGCATCCACCTTAGGAGGTTTATAGGACCCGGAGAACTTAGCACCAGGGTGATGTGATTCCACAGCAGCTGCAAATGGAAATCTGGCTTCATGACCTTTCTGAGTCCTGGCCTTCCCTGTTTCTCATTCCACTTATCTCCTTGGATAATGCTTTTCCACTTCCTAAACAGAGGTGTTTCCCCAAGTTCTGTCCAACTATCAGTCTGGTGTTTCCATTTTCTTCTCTCGTCTTTTCCACTTACTCTATCACCACTGAGCAGATGTGTGTCCCCAGCAGGACCTTCTTCTAGCCCCTCAGCCAGTCCCTCTCTCCCACCCAGTTCTGCTCCCTGATTGCCCAGTCTGTGAGTTAACAGCGCCTCTGCTTTTTTCCAGTTCTATGAGTCAAAATCTGGGAGCAACTTTTGATTCCCCCCCCTCCCATGTTTGTTTGGATTCTGTCTTCTTGGCGAGTGGTTCTCCAATCTGCCTGGAAGGCTGATGAAGAAGTCCTCTCTCAGGCTCACCTGCTCCAAGCCTTCCAAGCCTGAATGAGACCCAAAATTCGTGTTTTTTTCAAACTTTCCAGGAGATTCTGATGATGAGCCAAGTGTTGAGACTACCGTCCAGGTCTGCTTCTGCCCTATCTCTTAGACTCACTCAGCTTTCATTTCCATTTGGCATCTCTGTCCTCATCACCCCCATTCCTAGGCCACATGACCACCTAGAGCAGCCTCCACCAACAACCAGCTAGACAACCAGACTGCAGCCGGTCTGGACCACAGCTGTCACCTTTGGGTCACTCAGCTTCTCTCTGTACCTTCACCCAAGCCCTTTTCATTGCTGGAACGTGCCCTCACCTATTGAAATGTGTCATCTAGAGGGGCTTACAGATCACAGGGAGGTGTCCAGGTTTCTGTTACCCCGACCTTATAATGGTTATGGACTTGCACATTTCATTCTTCTGCAAAGTTAACTGAACAAGCATACACGAGGCACTGTCCCAGACAGCTGGGATGGGAGGGGAGACAGTGTCCTCTCTGTGAGCTCCAGGCTCTTCACCAGTCACTGAGTAAATCCTAGTTTACTGGTACAAGTGCTGCTGGGACCTTGACTGTCACTTTGCATTAAAATTTCTAATCCTCTCTCATGCCTCAGTCTTTCCCCCCAAAAGTAGGTCAGATGCTGGATTTTCTGACCTCAGGTGCAGTAAGTTAAGTTAATCATATTTTTTCAGTTCACTGCACTCTATCTCCATTGCAAAGCCCTCTTCCTGCCTAGTTTTATTTCCCATTTATTGTTGATCCACACTGTGGTCCCCTTTCCTGCTTGTACATCCACTCTAGGCTGGTTCCAGTAAACCAGTGCATCCTCAGAAAATAGGTTGTGCTGTTCCTGTGTGTCATTTGTAATTTATGTAGTTGATATTCTCTACTGATTTTTCCCCCTTTACTATGTTTATAAGATCTGTGTACACTGGTGTGGCATCGCCTTTGCCTTTGACGGCTACGTCATGCTCCATATCGGCATCCACCACTGCTGGCCGTTGGCTCCCTCTCCTAAAGGACACTGCGGTTGCCTCCAGCACTCTGATGCAGACATGGCTGCGGCAAGCCTTTCTCTACACTGCAGCCCTTACAAACTGCAGAGCTCTCCCCACCTGGGCACCAGGAGAGGGCTTGGGCACAGACTGAACAAATGCTGCCATATTGCTTTTCAGAATGACTATCCAGGCCAGGAACCACTAGCAGTGAGCCAGGGTGTCCATATCCTTGTCTCCTGCCCAGTATGTGGTGTTCTCCAGAAGAGTGAGTCATATTTGTCTCTCCTTCTGGAAAAGGACCTTCCAGGTTGTTGGCGTTTCTCCCCAAAGGGCCAATCTAACCTTGGTTGGAGGACAGAGTGGAGTTTTAGTGTCTTCATAGCATTCCTTCCTGGCCTGCCTTCCTTGCTCGTAATGAAAGTTCTTTTTATAATTCCCTACCCAGTTCTCACTAATGGAACCAGAAACTTAAAACCTTCCTCCATTATCTTTAGAACTCAGCCAGCTTTTCAAAACTATACCTCCTTTGTTTTTCAACTTAATCTGAAATAAGCCCCACTTATCTTGTTTTCCCCATTGCTCAGTGCCTTGAAGCCTCACTGACCATTCTTGTGTGTTATCCGAGGAATGGCCTCCGAAAGGTATTGTTTTACCTGAGTTTGCCCTTGGAAGGGGTGGAGCTGCAAACCTTCCCTGTTAATTTGGTCACAGGTTTGGGGATTTAGGTCTGTTTAAATTGTGGCCTGCAGCCTTGCTTACAAACGGAAATAAGTTAGGTTTATTTGTTGGTGATAATTATAGGCAAAATAATACCATTTAATACTTCCAACTTTGGGGGGCCTGCATCTTGCAATTGATGATTAGTCGTAAGTGCTCTGTGATGGCTTACCTTGCTGGCGTGGACTATTATTGAGGTCTTATACCTTGTCCCAGTCAATCGTAAATGTGGCTTGAGGCTCTTGCTTATGTACATGCCCCATCTTTACCTCATGTCTCCAGTTCCACTGTGGGCTGGGGGAGGGCAGCCACTGGGGTCTTTCTTGCCCTCCTCCACAGAGCCTCCCCCTCACCCTGCCCCCACCTCGCTCTACAGAGTTTTGCACTTAGCAGGTGCTCAGTAAATACTTGTTGGGTGGTTGACACAGGATTACATGTTAATCCATCATCTTCAAAGGCTGGAACCAGACCTATTTAAAAAAACAAACAGGATCCTTCTTTTAAAAAATGGCATTGCCTTTCTACCCTCACAAATGTTCATTTGAGTCTTATTTATTGCTTTTAGGGTGGAGAGTCTTGGGGGAGTGACTGGGAGAGCCTCTTTAACTTAAAAGGGCACCATAAACTGTGCTCTCAGAGAAGCTGGGCTGCTTTGTGTGTCCCCCAGCATGGTGGACGCCCCTGCCCTGCGTCGCCCCCGCCTGCCGGGCTGGCCCCCTCGCAGCACGTGGTACCCTACAGATCACCGTTAAATAAACAGTCCCTTGGAAACACAACATTAAAAGAGAGCACTGTCTATGTATTGTATCAGGAGAGCTAAATATTATGGAAAAGGCTAAATATTTCCACCGTGTTAAGAAAATAAGAACCCAGCAGCCTGGAATGTCCCACTCAGTGGGCAAAAGATGTGGTGGAGACTTCAAAAGGAAGAAGAACTGCCGAGACAGCATGAACGGCAATGGGTGGCTCCTTTAAAAAAAGAGAGTGAGTAAGAGTGCATGTGCGTGTGCATTTGTATGTGCGCACCCACACGTGTATCTGCTCCACATGTGGCTGCAGAGGTTGCAACAGGGCCTTTCACCTGGGAAATAAATGAATGCACCAGTGTAAGACCTTGGCTCACCCAAACTTCATCCGTTGGGACCAGGGTTGTGGGTTAGGAGGAGGGAGGAAGACACATAGAACAGAAACACTCTTTGTTCTCCTAAGGCCTGAAGGGCACATTTGCCGGAAGAGACTCCTCATCCTCAATCTGAAATGAAGATGGACACTGAGCCACAGAGCTGATGGCTCTGGCAGAGGCCATGCTCTTGGGCTCTGAAGCTGAATATCTGAATGATGGGATTCTTTTTGCCTTCTCCAGTTCACCTCTCCTCACCACGTTGAGTCGGAGAAGCTACGGAAGGCAGGAAGTCCAGGCAGCCTGACTTTAATTGGAAAGAGACCAGGAATCATCTTGCTTTTATTAAAAAAGTTCAGTTGGGTTATCTCAGGGCCGCCTCCAGGGAGGACGATGCTTCAAAGGGGACCTTGGTCCGAGCTGCTGCCCTGCCTGCTTTAATGAGCTGGGGGAAGCTCGTTTGAGGAGTGGCAGTAAAATCGCTCGCCGGACTGGCCATGTGAGAAGGTTGTTTCTTAAACTTGAGAATGCTGTCCATGAATCATCAGGAAGAACTCCTAGGTACAGAGAAGGGATGCTGGTTCCTGGAGCAGGTAAGGGCCCTAGCACTTGCTGTGACTCAGTAGCTCTCTCTAACAGGGCCCCCCACTGCCCATACCCACCAGGGGGGTAGCTACCTGCAGTGACACTGCAGAAGCAGAGAACCAGAGCATCTTGTTACAAAGACCTCCCTCCCTTCCAAAAGATGTGGCAGGGCCCCTCCATGCCATGCAGGGCCCTGCCTGTATGGCAATCCTGCTCTCCAGCCTTTGCTGAATTCTGTGCCAGAAACTGCTGAATTCTGTGCCAGAAGGTCCATCCACACAGACCTTCATGTAAGCCTCCCAGCAGCCCCTTGCAAGGTAGGACAGTCTTCATCCACACTTGGTGTGCCTATTTCACCGGCGAGGAAACAGGCGCTGGTGGGGACGAGGGAGTTAAGCCTAGGCCTATGCTTTTTTCAGCACTGCTCTCTCTGAGCTGAGATGGTCAGGACAGAGCATTGGCCTCAAAAACCTCACATTCTAGGTATATAGAGAGCACGTCCTTGTATGGAATGATAACTCTCCAGTCCCAACACAACCTGGTACCCAGCACTCGAGGGGCGTCCTCGAGAGGGACTGACAGGACTCCATCATGAGCGCGCATCGCACCTGACAAGTGCTGCTGGTTGTCATTGATTTCTTTTAATTCTCACAGCAGCCACAGGTAGCTCATCTTAGAAATACAGGACAGAAAGGCCAGGCATGGTGGCACATGCCTGTAGGAAGCAGCCTAGGAAGCCACAGCCAGGGCCAGGGGTTGTGGTTCGAGTCCTGCTGGAGGCACGTAGTGAGACCTAGTCCCCAAAAATAGCTAGGCGTGGTGGCGCACGCCTGTAATCCCAGCTACCTGGGAAGCTGAGGCTGGGGATTGCTTGAGTCTGTGGTACCCCGGGCAACGAGAGCCTGCGGTTCCATGGGCAAAAATAGTGAGACCTAGTCCCAAAAAAAAAAAAAAAAAAAAAAAGCGAAATACAGGACAGAGGCTCAGAGACGTTATGTTATTTGCCCAATGCCATATAACTCTTGGGAGATGGCTTTGTGCTTGAACTTGCCTGTCTAACCTCAAAGCAGTGCTCTCTGCCTGGCTCCAGGATAGCAACCCTGTCTTCGTAAAATTTTTTGGGGGGGAACGCTTGAGGGGGTGGTAAAAGGTGAGAAGGAACATGAGAGGATGTGCCTTCTTGTCTGAATGGGCAGCATGGTATCCAGCTCATGTCTACATCCAAGTAAGCGTATGCATCTCTATTAGCCAGATTTCAGACCTGCTAAACAGGTCAATCTGTGATTTGTTTCATTTACAAGAGCATTTCTCCTTCTAGGGAAACATTTGCCGAAGACTGATCTATACAGGGAGCCCCTTTTAAGGTCTGAATAATAAAATAATTTGTTATACACAGTGTGGTTTAACCACAGGCACCCTTGTCCTCAGCCTCCTACAGCACGAGCATGTCGGCACTGGCCTGAAGCGGGGTTTCAGAGGAGACGCACAAGGCTCTGTTCTCTGACTCTGACCAAAGCATTTGTTTATCGCTGATCTGGATGGGATTTGATGCCATCCTGCTCACACTTACAGTGACACATGCAGGAAGGAGAGGTGCTTCAGACAAGCCAGCTTCCAAAACTGCTTGAAGAAGTTTGGGGTTGAATCGTCATAATGCAGTGGGTTTGATTCAAGAACTCAGTAGCCTGACCGCTGGCAGCGGGAGGTTGGTTTCCATGGGAGCAAGGGGGTGAGGTGTCAGGGCTTGAGGTGCCTGGGGGCTCAGCAGAAGTCAGCAGGAGGAGTGAATTTCCAAATTCTGGGCTTGCCTTTCCGGAATCCACATTTGCTAGGCTGAGCTCACCGACATTTGACATTCGGGGTTTAGAAGTTTCAGCAGGATGACTCTGCACTGAGTCTGTTTACATCCAGGAGGGTCTGGCCAGGCACGGTGATGGCTCGTGCCTGTAAGCTGCTCCCTGCTCCCATCCCCAGGCTCCCCAGCCTCCCTCAGCTTTCCTGGAGCCCATGAGATGTGCCACCTGCACAGGCTGTGCCGTGCTGGGGCGAGAACACAGGGATAAATTCAAAGCTTGTTTTGTCCCTGCGACACCTTCTCAGGCCTGTCCCTTCACCTCTTGGGGGTCCCAGCAGCTTCTGGGGGGTGAAGGCCTCCTGGTGCCCCACCGCAGGGTTGTGCCTGGGCTCCTGCACTCATTGGCCTGCTTGGAGCTTGCTGGGGTGGCTTTGGGTCCTTCCTCAGGTGCAGTGACATTTCTGGAGCTCTGTGGCTCCCAATCAGGGCCAGATGTTGCAGGCAGACCCAGGGAGCAGGAGGGGCGTGGTTAGAAGCAGGACTCTGTTCTGAGATGGGAATGGCACCCTCTCCTACAAGCTGGCTCTGCCAAAAAGGTGCTTCTGTAAAAGGGATGCTCCTTCTGTCCCTTGCTCTTCACACGTGCTTGTGTCCTTGGCGTCCCTGTATGCCAACCCCGACAACCCAGCTCTGGGGCAGGGGACGTATTTCCTTGTGAGGTTGTCCTGGAACAGCTTGACAGGAACTGCCCGAAACACCCTTGAATGCAAACGTGACACATTTTTGTGAGTTCATCTCCACGATAAATTTCTAGCAGGGGAATTGAGTTTGCAGTTCCTATTCTGATGTATGTTGGCAAATGGCCCTCTGAAAAGAATCCTGCCCACAGAGTCTGGGAGCTGTCTGTTTCCTCAAACCTTGCTCCGTGCCGGGACTTACGAACTTGAGTTTTGTCAGTTAACTGAAAAAAAAGTTACCTTGTGGTTCTGATTTCTCTTTCAGCCACACACAAGGCTGCAGATCTTTGCCTCGATGGGTTGCCAGCTGTACTTTTCTGGGTAAATGTCTCTATTCTCAGCTGGTTCTGTTCATTACCTTGAATCTAGAGCATTGTTCCTGGGGAGAGTGGGTGGTCTCCCTTCCGGGGGGCTTGATGCTTAGATCACTTCTCTCTAGGGCTGAGTTAGAAGTGAGCATCTTCATCTGCTCTGGGAAGGCGCTACCCGGCTTGTTCTGAACGCCATGGGGTTCTCATTGTGAACAGGTATGAGAGTGCTGCCCCCCTCCCAGGGGTGAGGGGTGAGTGCATGGAGCAAAACTTAGGATGGGGGTGGCCGGTGGGACTTGGAGTTGGACCCAATGAGATGAGAGGAGTGGGGGGCATGGTGGTGGGTGTGCAGTTATGTGAGCGCTGCAGAATTTTGGCAGAAGACTTGGGCAAGAGGGGTTATGTCTACATAGGAAGCACCTCATTGGAGAACATATTCCAAATCACAGAGTTGCTAACGTTGCTTTTATATGCAGTATGTGTAACATCCAGAAAGGGCCCATCGCGTGTTACCCAGAAGGAAGTATGAGAATAGGTAAGGACAGTGACGTCAGTGATGAACTAATAATAGATTTATCCCTTGTATTTGAAACCAACTGGTGGAGAGGGGAGGAGGGTTCTAAGTCCCCGTGGGCAGTGCCACTGGAGCCAGTCAGGAGACAGAAAGAGTGACCCGCCATCCAGGGGTGTGCTGTGGGCCAGGCACGGGCTAGGCATGCCACATGCTTGGTCCTGTTAAGTCCTCCCCCAAACCATCCAAAGCTTGTGCTCTTATTACCTTCGTTTTTCAGATGAGGAGATGGAGGCTCAGAGAAATGAGATAAATTTTCCAAGATCTTACACCAGGTCAGAGGTAAACTTGGATTTAACACCCCAGGCTAGTTTGGGCCGCACAAGGGGCTTGTCTCTGTCTTGTCTCCCTGACCTGGACCCTTTGGTTCAAATAAGAGCAATGGCACCGCTAGAAGACAGGACCCAAGGTGTTCTGGCCACATGACCTGGCCCCCAGCTCCTCTCTGCAGCCCCGCTGGCATCTCTGAAGACAGGGCTGGGAGGGGCAGGTCCATATTTGGGGCTTTGGAGTATGGCCTGGGAGGGCTGGAATCTATAGCTCTCGCCTTCCCCTGCATGGGCCCGGGTGTGAGTGGAGGCATGGGGAGGGGACCTGCTCTCCAGGGGTGGGCTCTGGCCAAGTAAAACAGGCTGAGGTCAGAGGGAGGGGGCCTCCTTCCCGAGGGAGTGCTTGGATGACGTGACTTTGGTGGGGGGGGCACTGGGGGAGGAGGGCTGCTGTGTGTTTCTGGCCTCACCTCCATGCCTCGGCCAGATGGGGAAATTGGTGCGGGAAGCCAGGCCAGATGCAGCCGCTGGCAGGCTTCCCTGGCCGCTGTGCAGGGCTCTTCTCCAGCACGCTTGGCAGGTCCCTCCTTCTGTCCCCGAGGGGACAGGGGACGGGGAGCAAATGACGTCCTGGATTTGGCGGCTGCGGCAGAGGAGAGGGTCTCCCTGGTCATAAGGCAGGAAGGGAGAAATGAGTAAGGGGCCCAGAAGACGTGACCTGCTACCCCCCTCCCCTTATTCTAGTTGCTCTGTGTTCTGAGCCAAGTTTGGGGGAGAGTGGAGGGGTTTATAAGTTTTGCTCTCAGATCTGGAGTCTGGGAATGAACTGAGCCTAAAACAAAACCTCTGATTTCTAGTGCTGGCTCCCTCCTTTCTCGAAGTCAGTCATACTCTGCATCAAATGAGCAACAAAGCACATATGAACTGGCAGAAACTGGCCCCCCCACGCTCTCAACTCAGACCTTCTACCAGCCATTGCATTGTATCTTGCGATCTCCACCTGGGGTCTCAGAACACTTTAGGGTTTAATTTCTCAGTCTCCTAGTGTCCCCCCTTGGCTCATCTGCCCGTCACCCCTTTCATCATGTATTTCATGGCCTGAGTTCTCTTAACCCAGCTCACCTTCCTCATCTTCCCCCTTCACTTCACTTCCAGCATTGCCTCCTCCAGGAAGTCATCTTGGCTTAGTGTCTCTCTTCTGGATCTCTCAATCTGGCCTCTCCAGCAAACGATCCTTTAGTGCCACTTTCTCACCAATCTGGAGTTCCTGGGCCAGGGATGCATGTTATTTGATGCAGGGTTCTGTTGAGGAACCCAGTACATTAACAGCATAAAACAAAGCCTCTTATGTCTAGTGCTGACTACTTTTTCACTAGACTGAACTGAATTTTAAAAGATGAGAGAAGTCACAGGGAAATTCTTGCTTTCAAGGTGTTTGTGATCCAGTTGAGGACCTTGGGGATAGGGTGGGGAAATGGACACACAGGGCATTGGGAAACTGGGGCTCCAGAGCTGAGGGGCAGCTACAGGTACCTTTCTGGGCTCAAGAAAAGAAGAAGGTGTAGTCGGGCGTGGTGGCGCGTGTCTGTAATCCAAGCCCTGGGAAGCAAAGAAGCCAGAGACCTCTTGAGTTCGCAGGTGCGAGACTACCCTGGGCAACATAGCAAGACCTGGTCTTGAAAAAGCAGCTGGGCATGGTGGTGGGCACCTGTAATCCAAGTTACCTGGGAGGCTGAGCTGGGAATTGCTTGAGTCTGTG
This sequence comes from Uropsilus gracilis, assembly GCA_004024945.1. NCBI lineage: Eukaryota > Metazoa > Chordata > Mammalia > Eulipotyphla > Talpidae > Uropsilus > Uropsilus gracilis. Next base: position 31,012 of record PVHY01006744.1, read on the forward strand.
GAATCGGGACTACCCCAAGCAACATAGCAAGACCTAGTCTCAAAAAAAAAAGAAGAAGAAGGTGGTTGTGGACAGAGCCTGCAGGGTGGGGGTCAGATGAAATAGAGCCAGGCCAAACTCCAAGTCAGAACTCGGAGCAGACAGAGAAATGGTTTGAGAAAAAGTGAGTGGAATTCACCTCATTCTGCAGTTACGTTCCTGTGCGAGCTGCCAATGTCAGAGCAGCAGGTTAACTGATTTTCAGTGCAGTTTCTCTATCCTGGAGGCCAAACAGGAGCTGATGGCGTTCCCAGTTTTGCTGCTTGATTGGGAAAGTTTTATTGCACGCCAGGCTCTGTGGGGCCAGTGAACTCTCGAGGCACAGAGAGCAGATGTTCCAGTATGAGCTTTTTCCAGTCAGTACATGACAACTGGATTTCTTCTTGCTGAGCCTGGAAAAACAGGTGCATTTGAAGCCTCTCCATAATCAACCAAGTGCACCTACTATGTGCCTGTGGTGGTAATCTCTGACATGAGGATCACAGAAGCCCAGGATAAGATTTCTAAGACTAATGGATGTGACATGATCCCTATCTATATCTATTCAAGTTTACAGCCCACCAGATGAAAGGGTACCAGGGAGGTATGAGGGAGCACCAGGGAGGATCAGATCAGGGAGGCTGCTTGGAGGTGGTGGGTCTTGATTGGAGCTTGGAGGAAATAGACAGTTTGAGAAAATGGGAAATGCAGTCTTTCCTAGCAAAAAGCCCTGAACCAAGAATGATCTTTTTCTGCCTAATATTTTATAACAGCTTTATTGAGATGTAATTCACATACCATACAATTCACCCATTTAAAGTTAATTCAGTGGTTTTGGTATATTCATATATAATAGACAACCATCACCACATTCAATTTTAGGATATTTTCATCATTCCCCTCCCCCCAAATCCCATTAGCAGTCATTCCCCATTTTCCCCAATGGTACCACCCCAGCCCCAGGCAACCACTAATCTACATCTCTCTGTATAGTTTTGTCTGCTCTAGATATTTCATGTAAATGGAATCACATCATATGTGGCTTTCTGTGTCTGGCTTTTTTCATTCAGCATAATGTTTTCAAGTCACATCCATGTTGTAGCATGCATTAGTACTGCATTCCTTTTTATAATAAAACAACATTCCATTATATGGTTATAGCACATCGGTTTCTTTTCCTCCATGCATCAGCTGGTGGATATTTGTTTGTTTTCACTTTTGGTTACTATACAATATATATAATATTTCATAATATGCTGCTATGAACCTTGCATATAAGTTTTTGCATATGAGTTTCATTCCCAGTGGTTTTTGCTAAAATGTTCTAAGTGTTTCTGGCCTCGCAGAGTTGGAAGGTTGAGTGGATGGACATAAATTTTCATTTCTTTTGGCTAGATACCTTGGAATGGAGTTGCTGGGTTATATGATGACTTTATGTTTAACCATTTCAGGAAACTTAGACTGTTTTCTAAAGCAGCTGCACTATTTTACAGTCCTATCAGCAATGTATAAAGGTGCCAGTTTCTCTGCATTCTTGCCAACACTTATTAACTGTCTGGCTGTAGCCATCTACATGGATATGAAATAGAACTTCACTGGGGTTTTGATTTGGAGTACCCTGATGTGTAATGAGGGTCAGCATGTCTTATGTGCTTATTGGCCATTTGTGTATCTTCTTTGGAAAAAAATCTATTAATATTCTTTGCTCATTTCTCAACTGGATGATATAGCTCTAGTATTAAGTTGAAAGTGTTCTTTATATACACACCCCTTATCAGATATATGATTTGCATATATATTTTTTTCTCATTCTGTAGATTGTCTTTTCATTTTCATGTGTCTGAAGCACAGAAGTATTTAATCCTGATGAAGTCCAATTTCTGTTTTTGTAATAGCTATGTTCCTAGCCTCATGTTTTAGAAGCCGTTAACTAGTCTGCAGACATGAAGATTTGAGCCTGTAGTTCTTCCTAAGGTTTTTATCACTTTCTTGCTTCCACTGATGAATTTTGAATTCATTTTTGTACATCATGAGATAAGGTTTCAGTCAAGTCAAATTGAGCTCCCATCTGCCTTCCTAAGACTTGGGATTAGATCTTAGCTCAAACAGTTGTCCTGAGTGGCCCTCATGATCAGTTAGGCAGCCACCTCCCTTGCAGTCACTTTCTATCACTGTCCTCTGTCGTATTGGACTGTCAGAAATGATTACACATGTGACTAATACTCCCCACCTAAGCTCTATGAAGACTGACTGGCTTGATGCCGTAATGTCCAGCACCTGTGCTGGCTCTGGCCCTCAGCTGGTGCTTGGGCAGTGACTACTGAGCATAGAAAACTTTTTGTTAAAGGAGATGCATTTCCAGTGGATTTCACTAGAACATTCTAGTGTTTCTAGTGTTTCTGGCCGCAGAGCATTGGAAGGTTGCGTGGGAGGGGGTTTTTCAGCAGCATCACAGGTGGTCACTCACACCCACTCTGACAATCCCATTACACCACAAAGCAGCCTCTCTTATCCTTGAGTGACTCTGATCAGAAAGTTCCCCCTGACCTTGGGTAAAGGTCTGCTTTCCTATATTTTGCTCTTATCCATCCCCTGCCTGTGGGTACAACCAGGATTGAAATTCTCATATCGATAGTCCTTTAAATATTTAAAGCAGCTGTTGTATATCTTTTATGCTTTCTATGGGCTTGGCACCACTGAGTCTTTCAGCTGTTCCTCCTGGAGCAGAGAAGGGCTGGGCTCTGACCCTGTCACTGATATTGGCACTTTGGAGGTAGGGACAGATACAGGCTGCCAAAGAAAGCAAAGACTTGACCACAACTAAGAATGAATGAACCCCAGTCTTGCTTTCTTTTCCCTATTTGAGTTGGTGACTTCCAAAACTGGAGACAGAGCTTGGAGAAAAAGTACTGAGTACCAAGTTCCTACTAGACCTCTTAAAGGCAAAATGGGCTCTTAATAGTACTAATTGCTCTATAATATTTCTTTCTATTTAAAATGTCTTTTTTTCCCAGCTAGTTCAGTGGTATTTTTGGTTGTAGTCCAGTTTAGTGGTTCTCAACCTGGAACAACTAGTAGACTCGCCTGGGGAACTCTGAAAATTTCCAATATCCACTGATCTTCTAAGACTCTAATTTAAATGGTAAGGGGTAGGGACTGGGAGGCAGTGTTTTAAGTACTCCCAGTAATTGTATGTACAGATGGGCTTTCAGAGGCCAGCTTGTCTGGCTTCAGAGATCAACATTGACCTTAAAATTCCCTATAGCTCTCCCCCTCAACGAGCAACTGCTGATGTTAGCATTCTCATCTAGGAGGTGCATTAACTAGAAAACAAGCTAAGAGAACATAATTATTTTCTAAAAAGAAAATCTTATTTCAAATTATGAAAGCAATACATGTTCAAAAAAATAAAATCATATAAAAATTTATAAAATAGAAGGTGAAAATATTCCTGTTTCTCTTTCCCCAAATAAATGCTATTGCCAGGGCCCGGCATGGTGGCGCATGTCTGTAAGCAGCAGTCTAGGAAGCTGTGGCCAGGACCAGGGATCACGGTTCAAGTCCCACCCGGGGCACGTAGCAAAACCTAGTTCCAAAAAAATAGCTGGGCGTGGTGGTGCACGCCTGTAATCCCAGCTACCTGGGAAACTGAGGCTGGGAATTGCTTGAGTCTGTGGTACCCTGGGCAACGTAAGCCTGCAGTTCCAACAGGCAAAGATAGTGAGACCTAGTCTCAAAGGAAAAAATGCTACTACCAGTTTATTGTCTTTTTACACATTTTCAAATGTATATTACACGTGTTTATACAACCCCCCCTATAAATATGCTTCTCCCAAAATAAAAAAGTATGTAGACAAGCCAGTGTACACACTGTCTGTGATCTATTTTTTTCTTTGCCAGTATACTGGGGGTACAGAGAGCCCCACCTTACTTTTAGCAGGTATAGGAAGCATACTTTATTTTAAATTAAGGAGCATTTAATATTGCTCATTTTTTGCTATTCAATGGTGCCGAAACAAACATCTGCATGTACAGAATCACATGCATAGTTCTACACGCGTGTGTGGATAAATTCTTAGCGTTGACATTGCTGAGTCCAGGTGAATGCAAGTTTGGGGTGGAGAAGTGCTCTTCAAAGAGATGTCTCCCATCTTCCTGGTGGCAGAGCTCCTTATGACAGGTCTTTGCCTTGTGTGCAAAGCGGAGCTTTGCTGACACAGCAGAGAGGAAGGGGTGAGTGTGTCAGATGGTGGGGCGGAAACGATGGGGTCATTTCCCCTGCAGGCTGTGTATGGAAGAGCCCGCTGGCCTCCAGCCTTGCCTGACCACTGCCGTGTTTCCCAGGAAGAGGAAGTTTGACTGCCTGCGTTAACCTTTGCCTCTCTTTCCAGGGTGTGACGATGGAACGGGGCACGTTCGCAGGATGTGCATGTCCAGGTCAGCGGGTCTGGTTCGGTCATTGATTTGGAAATGCGTGGAGTGAGAATCCTGCTTTCCAAATCTTTCCTAGATCCCCTGGCCTGCATCCAGCTCCCAGTGATGCTCAGCAGCTGATCTTTTTCATGCTGAGAGAGAGCTGTGTCTAAAGTTTCCAGGTTTCTAGCTCACTCCCAAATGTCAATGTGCATTGAGATTCTCCCCCCCCCCGCCCCTCTTTTTATCATAGGGGCAACTTCTCCCAGCCTGGACACACTGCACTCTTGGGGTTCCCCAGTTTTACCCAAGACGCTCACTGCCCATTGCTGGGCCTCTCCACTAGAGCACTTGATGAGCACATGATCAAACCTTTTGTTCTGATAAGGGTGGTGGTAAGGTTGGAGTCAGAAAGATCCAGCGGTCCAACCACTTATTCAGGTACTCGAGAGTGGCCCGTTTGGGACCATGCCCAGAATTCCAGAAACTCAAAGTAGGCTCCTTTTTAGACTCCATAGTGCCTCCAGAAATTTCTAAGGAAGAGAAGGAAAATCTGAGAGTGTAACACTATGATAAACCCTTTGAAAGGAAGGGTGGGAGCCAGGCGTGGTGGCACACACCTGTAATTCCAGCACTGGGAGGCTGAGGCCAGGATACCTTGAGTACACCCATTTGAGACTATCCCAGGCAACATAGCAAGACCTAGTCTCTAAAAAATAGCCAGGCATGGTGACACGCTCCTGTAATCCCAGCTACCTGGGAGGGTGAGGCTAGAGATCACTTGAGTCTCTTGGTTTGGGACTACCCCAGGGTAACATAGTGAGACCTAATCTCTTTAAAAAAAAAAAAAAGGAAGAATGGGGAAGGAAGGTCAAGTTCTCGAGCAACTGTAGTGTCCCAGACACCGTGATGGTTCTTGTGTTCTCATTAAAGGTCATGGTGAGGCTGGTCATGAAACTATTTTATGCAGGGAAATTGAGGCTTCAAAAGAGTAACCTCTTTTCATGTAGCTGATCCAGCTGATTCCAAACCATACAGAATAAAGCAGTGGTCCCCTCCAACCTGACCTACCTGCCACAGGAACAGCCTCTTGCGGCCTGAGGGTCAACTCACACTTGAAGTGAACAACTGACAGCTGCAGATTGAGTCAGCAGGACAAATCATTGTGATGGGGACTCTGTCCTGTTCCAGTGCAATTGCCAAAGGGCATAGAGGGGCAGACAGTGGGGTCTTGGGGGCCACACCAGGATTTTGGGACCTGAGCTTCAGCTCACCTCTGTGTCTCTTCCTTTGTGGACTGGTAAGAACAGAATCCCAAAGAATAACGTGCTGAGCAGTGCCTGGAAGCAATAAGTGCTTGATAAATGGGCGTGGTTTTATTATTCCCAGGGAAACCAATTGTTTGTGCCTAGAACAAAAGGGTTTGTTAAAACGAGTCTTTGTGCTGTTTCTCCTTTGGTGCTGGAAGGACAGAGCTTTGACAGCTGAACCTTTCCTTCAGGTCCAAGTAGAGTCCATAAATACTGGGAGCTCCTAGTTTATACACTCATTTCCCCTCCAGGAAATGTGAAAAAAAATAGAACAGAAAAGCTTGCAACCCCAGAGGGGCCTGCATGCCCATCCTTTCCGCAGGGTGCCCCCCGAGGGCGACCATTGTTTTCCTGGCCCTGGGCAGCAGAGTTATTTTTTGCTCTTCTATTTTCCCAGGCCAGACTTGTTATTAGTAGTGGTTCTACCACTGCTCTGTGTGTGTGTGCATGTCCATCTGTGTCCCCATTTCCTACTTCCTGTCCCCCTCCTACATCTATTCCTGTGTCATGATCCAAGTCTCATGCCAAATGGGAAGAGGTCTGCACCCCTTCCCTCTTCCTGGGTGTCTCAACAGCCATGTGTGCCAGGCCCTGTGCTGAGGCCCCCATAGGTGTCCACATTTAAGGGGAGTACCTGTGATGACCTCCTAGCAGCTAAGGAAGCCTGGTTCCGAGAGCCTCAGACCACTTGCCCATGTCCACGCAGCAGAGAAGTGTTAGAGTGAAGATTTAAATACATCAAATTTTTTCCCAGCTCTCTTCCTCCTGTGTGCTGCATCACTGCCTGTCTTCCTTTCGGAGTTTCAGTCTTGAAACCCTGTTTTTCCATCTGGCACTGTGCCCTGTTTGGTTTGTGGGTGTGAATCTGGCTGCCCTTGCTAAGTGTAAAGACTGGAGGTTGGGGAGTTGGCCTCATCCTTAGCTTGGCACAAATGCAGGCTCCGGGTGAGTACTCACTTGTCCCTTCACTTATTTAGGGCACATCCAAGGAGCACTTTTTAGATGTAAAGCATCACCCTGGTCTTTAGGGTGCCTGTCTTCAGGGTGCTTCCACTCTCATGGTCAGGAACAACGATTACTCACTAAAGGGAACTATAATTGCACAACGGGCATCTTGCAGAGCGATAGGTAGAGGCTTCCTCTTGCCTACCCACTCCAAATTCAATAAACCATAGAGGCGCATGATTCATGCAGATGAGAGCAGGCACTGGGTATGATGGGCACCTGAAAACACCATCAGAGGTGTTTGCAGAGTAAGAGGAGCCTCCTTACTGTCATCTCCTCCTGCAACTACCTTTAAAAAGCCTCTTACCTGGAGGTGGGCATTCGGACTGGTCTGCGGCAGCAGCATCTATGTTCTGGAGGTGCTGGGGAATGTGTGGTCCTAGGAAAGAGGTTTGTCCTGCACATTCCCCACCCCTCCCAGAGGTTTTCCAAGCTTGCTTCTGCTGCACCTACTGTGACAGCCCTGAGTAGGGTGTCCTGAGTAGGGTGGTCTGAGGACTGGCAAGGTTCTTAAGGAAGAAAATACACAAGTCTTAGAGACTCAAGGAGAACGCCCACCAGCAGGGAACCTGAGCCTGGCAGTGTTGTCCACCAGCCCGCCAGGCCTGGCCCCTGGACCCTGACTGCCCCTTCTGCTCTGAGCAAGGTCCTCCCTTGGCTAGATAGAGCACGTCACACAGTGCAATTTAAAAAGCTTCTAATGCCAGTTCATAAACATCTTCATGTACTATTGGTGACTACATGCGAATAATATATTTATACTGATCGTTATGGGAAAGAGTTGCCACGAGTCTACTCTGAGAACACAACTGGTCATTGACCCTGCAGGCAGCCTGCGTGCCTGTGTGCTGGAATGGAGGCCTCCCTCCAAGGCTGGACTTTGAGGGTGGCTCAAAGTCACCCTGTTCCCCAAATCTGCAGCTGTGGCTGTTCCCCAAATCTGCAGCATCACTCACCTCCTCAAGGACAAACCCACCCCAGAAGAGGAGCTTTTAGAAGTTTGAAAGGACCAGACCCTAGGTGCTCAGTGTTCTCAGGCTGAGCTCACAGACTTTGGCCAAGTAACCACAGATCATTGAACCCTATTTTTTTTTGGGGGGGGTTTAGACTGGCAAAGGCTCTAGCTCTGAGTCAGATGTATTTACATTCTGCCCTGTGGCCACTGGGCATTTGCTTCTTGGGGCACAGGACAGTCACCAAGCTTTGCTGCTGGTCACCTCTTGGATGCTTCAAACCCTGGGGGCTTCATTCATTCGATCAATCAACCAGTTATTATTTAAGCTAAGCTGAAGATGGGTAGACCTGGGGAGCTGAGGGAAAGGAAGGGGAGAGAGATATTGCAGATGAGGTACCTGGAAGGGACATACTCATCCATGTAAATAGTTATGTTGCATTTTCAGGCCAATCATGAACAAACAAAAGCAGATCTAATAACCAGAGAACTGTGAAAAACAGCCTAGGAGAGCTCTAAGTGATAAGCCCAGATTTGCTTGACTACTAGACCTGGTTCTGATGTTGGAATCTTGGGCATCTGGGCACAGTCATTGGTTGTCAAGATCAGTCTTTGACACCAGGATCTTCTTTGCTTGTCAGTGGGCCTGGTAGGAAGAGCTGGGGCAGGGGCCCAGCATTTGCTCTAGCTGCTTGCACTGGGATCCTCTGCCCTGTAGGTTAGTCTGGATTTTGAGGATGAGCCTGGCCTAATTTGGGATTTATGGTCCATCCCTCTCCTCCCTTATTAGGATTCTGGACAGAAGATCAGAGCTGAAGGTACCTAAGATATCTGGCATCACCTTCATGGATAAGAACTTGCCTTTTGAGCTTTTCCAGCGGGAAGTCAGAGTGATTTGTCCTCATATGTAAATCCCCCCTTGTGGGCTGTTGGACTATGTTCATTCAAAATTCTGGGCCCATCCTCTTAAATACTCAATCCCAAATATTAAGTATCTTCCATCCCCAGATTCCAGAAGAGTTGGGGAGATTGAAGAGCTAGATCCTGAGGATAATGTCACCTCAAGGGCCCTAAAAAGCACCTTTTACACCCAGGTGACACCTCACCCAGGTGAACAAGGGACTGTGTCCTCGCTGAAACCACTGGGTGTACATTAGAATAAAGTGCCCCTTTCTCTGTGTAGATGCACCCCCAAGCCACGGTACATAGTTTGGGGTGTGTAATACTGGTTAGGTTTTAGCCTATAATCATCCGCTTGACTGGACAACCTTTGGGCCAAGAACAACCTATGCAATTATATGCAACAGCCCTGATCCCTCCCAGCCAACAGCTCCCAGTCCTGAGGTGGTCTAGCAGGTGGAAGAAGATTGTCATTGAGTTTCTGTTTGGCCTGGGGCCGGGGCAGCTGGCGGAGGTCCAGGGAAAATAAGGCCTTCCTTAGTAAACTGAACCACGGTGCTGTGAATATGTACGATTTCCTCCACGGTTCCTAACTCCTGTCTCTAACTGTACTTTTTATACACAAAAGGAGTACCAGGTATTTACCGGCGCTTCCTAATTAAAAACGGGGCAGCAGGGCACGGTGGTGCATACCTGTAAGTGGCAGCCTAGGAAGCCACGGCGGGGACCAGGGATCACAGTTCGAGTCCTGCTCGGGGTATCTTAGGGAGACCTAGTTCCAAAAAAAATAGCTGGGCATGGTGGCATGCGCCTGTAATCCCAGCTGCCTGGGAAGCTGAGGCTGGGGATTGTTTGAGTCCATGGTACCCTGGGCATCATGAGCCTGTGGTTCCATGGGCAAAAATAGCGAGACCTAACCTCAAAAATATATTAATTAATTAATTAGTTAATTAATTAATTAAAAGTGGGGTAGGTCCAAGACTTTCCAGCAATGATGGGGCCGTAACTTGGCCGCGGTTAATTGCTGTGGCCTGGCTCGGTCGTGAACATCTTTCCTCAGGAACGGGGCCGGGCTTTGTTCTCCACGCTCTGGAGGGAGCTGCAGTTCTGATTTGCATCAAGGCTGTTTTCTTGTTGAAAGGAGCAAGACTCAGAAGCCTTGCAAGTCTCAGACATTTCTGGGCCTAATGAGCGGAGCAGACGGAAGACGGCCCAAGATGGCCTCAGAGTGGGTGGGCTGCCTGGACTGGGGCATCCTGCAGATGTCTGGTGAGTTTCTGGAGAGTCACTGTCTGTGGTGAAGATCCTCCTCCGTTGGCTGAGCGTGGCAGGAGAACCTGAGACCTGGGGCTTCCTCTCTGGGGGAGGCCAGACACCGTTGCTGGTCTGGAGTGAGGCTTCCTTGACGTCTACCATCTGCCTGAAATGGCCAGAGACTGGGAAACAGAATCCATGGGTGTTTCACATCCAGAAGGAAGAGAAACTCCACCCGGGAAACATAACCCCAAGCAAAGTGTGTGGAAGCAGGATGTTTAATTGCCAAACCTTTCTTGGGACCCAGCTGCCGGGTAATGTTATCTGCGCTGCTCCTGGGGCCAGATGAGAGTTTATCTGGGCCCCTGACACAGGCTGGTAAACAGAGCTGGCTTTCTCAGATGACCTCTGCCCTGTCCCCCTTCCCCTCCACCTGCTCTTGCTCTGGGGTTTATCTCTGAGGTCTCCAGTGCAGCGGGGCCGGCCCAGAAGGGCTTGAGGGCTCTGCTGCATGGTGGGGAGGGTGGTTGGCCTGGAATTTTGTGTATCCGCTGCTCATCTGGATCCATAATCTAGGGTCTTCAAGGTTTGGAAAAAAGGAGAAGCGCCTTCTGCCCGGATGTGAGAGAGGGGCCTGGAGTCTGTCCCCAGCTTATCTCCAGGGAGGTCTCTGCTCATTTTCCCAGCTCAGGATAAGCATGGCCTGTCCAGGAGGGTCTACTGAGGTGAGGTGGGGGGCAGGGTAGGGAGTGGAGAGAGCCCTGGAAAATCCCAGAGTTTTAGAAGAAACAGGGGATGGGGGTTCATTCCCCCTGGAGTCACCATCATGCCCACTGAGGGCTTGGGAAGTGGGGTACAAGATGTTAGCCAGGCAATCCTTTCCCCAGCAAGGAAAGCGGTGTTTTATGGGGGCCAGCATAGCCGTGTTCTGGCGGTGGTTCTGGCTGGTGGGGTGATGGGGACAGCTCTCAGCAGTCCTGCCTCTGGCTCTTTCTCCAGAGGACGTGACTTTGCTGAAACAATCTCTAGAGGGGTTGGGTTAGAGAAGACTCCCTGTGACTTTGACTGAAGAAAAATGGGGAAAGGGCTTTTTAAAGGGCAGCATGCTCAGGTCATGATCTGGTTGGTCCTAGACCAGGAACTGGATCTGGAGTCTTGCCTCAGCTCTGCCCCTTGGGGTGAGTACACCTGCAATGGTCATTGCTTGGTGGACCAGGCCCAGCGGTCCAGAAGTCTGTCCCATTGAAAGGAAGAAGAGTGAGTTCTGAGAGGCGGGGCTGAGGTCTCCTAGCAGATGATGGGGGTCTGAGAGTGAAATCCAGGGGGTGGCTGATGCAGAACCTGTGCTTCTCACCTGGCTGAATCCCTTTGTTGGCAAATCTCCGTCATGGACTGTAGACAGCTCCTTTGCAAAGGAGAGGCCTTGTCTACTGCCATACCACCCTGAACACGCCCGATCTCGTCGGCAAAGGAGAGGCCTCCCAGCTGTAGGGGCCATGAGCCTGTGATTAAGTCTCCCTGGGAGGTGAAGGGAAGCCCCTAATTACTAGAGAGGATGGAGCTTGGGCCACGTTAAGCTGCAGTTAAGCCCTTCCTCTGGGCCCAGCCTGTTTGGCCCCGGAGAAAGGCAGGCAAGTGCAGGCTGTCTGTCTCCCTGGAGGGCGCGGCCACCTGGGGTCTCCTTCCAGCACATCTGGCCAGCAGAGGTCAGGGAGGCAGCATAGCACCTGCTTACTGCCCCGGCTCTGTGGGGCATGCAGGTGGGAGAGAAGCCAGAGCTGGCAGGTTTGGGAAATCCAGGCGCTGGAGTCAGCAGGGGGGCACGGTCACCACCACACGGTAACCGCTGTGGTGCCCCAGCGCACCCTGCCACAGACAGTGGAGCCCGTTGTGTCTGAGGGCTTCCTTGCACTGGTCTGGTTGTGTAGCATTCCTAAATGCTGACTCCTGTCTGGGCCCCACCAGTCCCGTCTCTTCTTGTCTTGGGCTCTCAGAATCGACACTCTCCCTTGCTCCTCTAAGCTCAGCCCCGAGTACGCGAGAGCTGTGCAGACTCTGCAGGCTGCCCCAGGTTTTATTTGGAGAACTGTTATTCATTCCTATCGAGTGGTTTTATTTAAGTACCCACGCTTCTAATTTCATATCCAGGGAGACAGTCCCTTGTGGTTAAAAGCATGCAGGCTGGACTCCGCTGGACCAAGGGTCATGTTTTTTGCTCTCTACGTTACTGGTGTGTGACCTTGGGCAAGTCACGTAGCATCTCTCAACTTCAGCATCTCTGAACTTCAGCTCTCTCTCATACAAAATGGCAGGAACAATGGTAGCGACCTCACTGGGCTGCAGTGGAAATGAGCTGATGCACGTGAAGGCTTCACACCTATGGACATGTGGTGTCATTGCCTGGCTGGTTTCTGTCATTTATTGTATGAGGTGTGCATTTACTTAAAGCAAAGCTTCTCCCCATCTCCCCATCATAGTCAGTCATTTATTTGGGGCATGCAAGGTTTGAGGTGACCTTTTACTGAATGTTCTTAGCGGGTTTATCTATAATAGGCTATAAATACCCGATGAGTGGCAACACTTGGTCCTGCTTGCTTTGCTTTGTGGCGCTTTACCTGGGTGCATGAGAAGAAACACTCCCCACTGCACAGGCTAAGAAAGTGAAGGGGAGAAGGCACTGAGTTCAGGTTCATTTCCTTGGTTTTTCACGAGCAGCCAAGTAGAAAGCCTAACACCCCTTCATGTGCAGCCCTTGCTACACAGGGAAAGTGTCTGTCTCCCCAAAATTCACATGTTGAAGCCCCAGTTCCCTGTGTGATGGTATCTGAGCTGAGACTATTTGGACATCATTAGGTTTAAATGAGAGCAGTGATGGGAATACTGCCTTTGTCAGCAGAACCCTCTCTCCACTCTATTCCACTTGAGGGTGCAGGAAGAAGGCCAGGAAGCAGATTGTACTAGGAATTATGATCTTGGGTTTCCAGCCTCCGGAACTGTGAAAATACATATTTGTGACTGAAGTCACCTAGGCCATGTGTGGTCTTTTGTTTTAGCAGCCCAAGCAGATAAGGCAGCCCTGTGCCAAGCATCTGGTGAGGTCAGCATCCCAATGCCTCTGTGTCTGAACTCTCCTCTCTGCTAATGTTCCCAGAGATCTCTGGGGCAGACCCCTGGCTTCTCTGGCTATTTGTTCTCCTCCTTGATGGAGTCTCTACTGAATTAGAAGCACCAGACAGAAGCCTGGGAATCTGAATTTATACAAGCTCTCTAAGTGATCCTGACAAGGGAACTGTTACCAGCACTCTGACAGTGAGCTCTAGCTATGTCTCGCAGCTGCCCCTCAGCCCAGTTCCTGGGGAGGTCACTGTGCCCCACATGCTGAGGGGAACTTATGCAGGAGAGTCTGAAGTTGTGTGAGCCCCTCACACAGGACCAGTTTGGTTGTTCAGGGTAAGAAAATCTCTTCTGTGTCAGAAACTGAGCTAAGATGTTACCTTTCTGAGATGAATCATGCTTCTCTGTGGCCTCCTGAAGTGAGTTCTGAGGGTCAAGTGCAGCATAATAACCTGCGCTAGTTTGTTATAAAACAATTTTTGCAAGTGTGCCCTCTGGTGGGGGCTTTGATGGTGGGGGAGGCTGGGCATGTGTGTGGGCGGATGTGTGGAAATTCCCTGTCCTTTTTTTTCAGTCTTGCTGGGGTCCTAAAACTGTCCTATAAAGTCTTTTAAAATGAAATAAAATAAAATGTAGATGCCTGAACCCCAAATACCAGCTGCACTTGTGCAGAAGTTTGGGGGGATCTTAGGGGCCCCATCACCAGCAACTGAGAAGTCCCCTTGTTTGCGAGCCAATGGCAATGAACTACTATTTTTTTGAACAATTCCAATTTTATTGTAATAACTAATGATTTAATAATTATTAGTTTATTAGTTATTTATTAGTTATACAGATAAGCAAAAAGAAAAAAATTGAAACCATTTTAATTCTACTCTCCTAAAATAATCATCTTTAGCATCTTATTGAACATTCTTCTAGTGCGAGCTCCCTCTCTTTCTCTCTCTCTCCGTGTGTGTGTGTGTGTGTGTGTGTGTGTGTGTGTGTGTATGTGCGTGTTTAGACCTAGATGTGGGCACTGGGGACAGAGATGATGGCTATGAAGGACCCAAGGTGCTGTTAATCCCTGGCACAGCTTGAAATCCAGCTAAGTCACCTGCTGACCTGCTCTTACCTTTCCCCACAGGTATACATCATCAATGTGACCTGGTCCGACTCCACGTCCCAGACCATCTACCGGAGGTACAGCAAGTTCTTTGACCTGCAGGTGAGTTGGTCAGATGCTACCTGGTCCTATTTGCAGCCGCCTGAATCTGATCGACTGGCCTCCATATCCTCACTCATTTGGAGCGCCCCCAGCCCAGTCCTCAGAGGAGGGAATCTCCCTGGTTGAACTGGTTAGCACAGCCCTGGATGCTGCAGGCAGACACTTGGAGCTTTGTTGGCTTCCTCAGATGGTCTTAACAGTCATGCTTTGTCACCCTCCTTTGCCTGGGGCCAGGAGGGAGGTAGGAAACCAGGGTGGAGAGGCAGGAGGCTGGCTGTGGGTGCTGTGTGCATGAACAGACGTGTCTACAAACATTCAGGCTGAGACACAGCCACCACATCATTGCAGGCAAAGAAAAGCAAACACACAGAAAAAACTGAAATCGAAAATAAGCAGTTTCTTGAACTACAGGCATCGCGCTGTGGGCATATCACCTTGTCTGTCTGAGGCTCTGACTGTCCCGTTTGTACGTGCGTGTGGGGTGTGTCTGTAATATGCCCAGGCGTATTCACATAGGGGGATGGGCTGGGCCAGTATAGCTCCACTGCAGACACTTCTCTTGATGCCAGATAACTGGGTTAGGCCTCTTCTGGCTCCACGTGATGGTTCTACATTCACACTGACCTCGAAAAAAAGACTCAGTTGGGAGGGTAAACCAGGGAAGTTGATGCAGGAAGCTCCGGGAACACCTGGGCCCAGGGCCAATCTCCCTCTGTCTTGGCCTGCTTGTCTCTCAACACTGTCTTCAGCTTCTGTCACTTTACATACTGAGGCACTTGCTGCCAACAGCTCTTGAATTTCATAATTCAAGAGCAGAATAGAGGGACTCCCGCTTCTCAAACTGGAAAAATCCCACAGAAGACTCCAGTTCACCCACTCTGGGTCAGGTGCCCTCTCTGGTCTAGTCTAGTCTAGTCTAGTCAGCATGGCCTGGGTCATGGAGCACAGACACGGCCACCCCTGTGCATCAGAGGCAGGCCCCAGACAAGGCAGAACCATTATGAGCTGGATAACAGCTACCTATACCAGAAAAAGAATGCCAGGAGGTTCTAGATTCTTCCTAAGGGCTACGACCCTGATTTAAGCCAGTAAAAACACACACAGAGACACCCACTCCTGGCCCTCACAACCAAGGTCCAGCCCTTTTCCTGCAGACCTTTGGTGGAACACCCGGCGAGACCAGACCCGCCTAGCCCCAGCACTTGATGTATCCCATTGCCCTTATTGCTTACCTACGACATGGGCCAAAGGCCAGTCAGCTTCCTGTATTACAAATCCTCTCTAATCCAACAATATGGGCTTGAATATCCCATTGAATATGGGCTTGAAAGTCACTCTTTACCCTCTTGCCTTCTTCCTCTTTCCCCCTCAATTTCTGTCCTATCTCTGTTGGTCCTTCTGGCATAAACGGTGGGGTTTGCTGATAGCCCATCAATGGGGTAGTGTGCTGGACAGGAAATGATAACTTAGTTGGAGAGAGGGAACCCTGAATGGACTCATTGATGAGCCAGAGGGGGTCTGAGAGCCAGCGGAAGCTCTCAACTCAGAACTTCTCTTCTCCGCTTCTATCCCATTCCCCTACCCCCTCCCTCGTTACAGAATCTCACAAGAAAGGAATGCTTCTCCCCCTACTTCTCCCATGCCCACAGGGCACACTTCCTGTGTGTTGGCTTCCTGTGTGCTGGCCTGTCCAGGTGGGGCATCGTCCCCCCTGTAGATGTAGCTTGGGGGAGCATTGGGATGGTGATTTTGAATTTAGCCTTTGAGCTGGCATAACCTCTTTGTGAACTCATTTTACAGGACTCGTGATGTGACAAATTTTGTGGCTTCATTCTGGAAAGCCTTTTTGACTTATTAAGGTCACTGATTCAACATGGCGGCCGCTTTAAAGGAAGACCAGGTGGCTGTGTCTCTGGTCACTGGTGGTCCTCTGACTCAGCTGAGAAGTTGCGAGAGAGAGTGGAGTGAGGTGCTGGGCACATGTTGCCTTGCCATGGCTACTGGCTCTGTCACCATGGAAACTCTGGGCAGATTCTTTAAATCAAATGAAGATTTATATGGCACCCACCCACTAGGACTGGTGTGAGGGTTAAATGAGCAAATCTACAACTTCTCGGATATGCATTTGTCTCGTGCGTACCCCAGTGTCTGCAGGGGACAAGTGAGGAGCTCCATGGTGGAAGGGCTGGTCTGGGTGTCCGCCATCATGGTGTTGCTTTGCCATTTCCCTCACCTGAGGAGTTGCTCTGGGCCTGACCTATGTCTGAGTGTCTGCGAACCACCTGCTCTCTCTGGAACTCTCCCAGGGGCTGGCATGGGACAATGTGGGGGTGGGGACTTTCCTATGTTAGGGACTGCTCTCAGATGTTGGGGTCCTCACCTCTATGGCTGAGTCCCACCCAGAATGCTGGAAGACCTAGATGGACCAAGCTGGCGGGGAACGTGCCTTGCTGGTTTCACTAACTTGTGGTCTAGACCTCCTGGGCCACAGACCCCTTTACGTTCACATTTACATCTGATGGAAACCCCTCCCTGGGAAAAGGGTGAGGTGGACAAGAGTACTCACAGCATCAGGTGTTCATAAACACCCCCCCACCACCAAGAAGAACTGCTGAACTAAACCAGCTCAGATGATTATCATACATTCACATCATAACTACTCAGGTATCGTTAGTCTGCAGTATTTGGTTGATTGCAGCAGGTCTGGACACTCTTTTGAGGGGCCCTTGGGTCCCCCCTGCTGTCACTTAGTTTCCTGTTCCCAGCATGGGTCTCCCCGCATTTTCCACTCTTTTCTTACTTCTTCCTCTCACAGTGGTGGTGTCTGTTCTGGGAGGAGGCCTTGGAGGAGGTGGGCTTCCACTTCCCAATGTTAACTTGGGAGTCACGTGCAAGTGCCCCCAACCCTCCTCTGGCTGTGGGCCACAGGCCACCGGGTCTGACAAATCCACTGCACTGGAATGGATGAGACTTAGTCTTGCTATGTTGCCTGGTTTAGTCCCAATCCCGTGGGTTCAAGTGATCCCCAGCCTCAGCCTCACAGGTAGCTGGGATTACAGGTGCATACCAGGCCCAGCTAATTTTTTGAGACTAGACTATGTGGTGCAAACCCGTGAACTCGAACCCATGAAATCAAGCGATCCCAGGCTTCTTGCCTCCTAGCGCTTGGACTACAGGAGCACACCATCACACCCAGCTGGTTGAAATTCATCTTTCATTACATGTCGTGCATTTACCCTGGCTAATCCTGGCCACCTTACCTGGGCAGTAGAAATGGAAGTAGAAAGATGGATAAGCCAGCCCAGCTTGAGGGAGGAGTGGGCTGGTCGCTGACATTTTTGCAGGGTGGAAGCAGCACAGGCTGAAGTTGAGAAGGGTGAGCTCCCTTACTTCCAGGAATTTACATCTATTGGGGACAGTAGACTTTCATACAGTCAGGTCCACTGTAGATGAAATAAATAGTAGACCGAGGTACAAGCAATGGGCTATGGGATGAAGAAGGAAAGGGCATTCATCTTGGGGGAGGGGGACAGGGAGGATTTTGATTGATGACCACAGTATGAGTGATAATGCCACACAACCCCTCCCCCCAGTTTTGGGAGCAGTGGATTCAGTGATTTTGAGAATTATAGTTATGGAGGTCTCTAATTTATTTGTGTCCATTGATTCATTTGTACCTCCCTACCTTCTTTTCTCCATCTGTCCATTCTTCCACTCATCCATCCACCTGCTCTTGGTCTCTTCAAATTTAAGTGACTGTGACCTCAGACAGTATGCTGGGCTCCAGGGATATATTGTTGAGCAAAAGCAGGTCTCGTTACAACTCTTATGGGACTTATGGCTTAGTGAGGGTAGGTAGATTTTAGCTAAAAAATAGGTTTTAAAAAAATTTTTTTTTTTTTTTAGAAACTAGGTCTTGCTATGTTGTCCAGGGTAGCCCCGAACCCGCAGACTCAAATGATCCCTAGCCTCAGCCTCCTAGGTAACTGGGATTACAGGCACATGCCACCATGCCCAGCTATTTTTTAGAGACTAGGTCTTGCTCTGTTGTCCAGGGTAGTCCTGAACCTGTGAACTCAAGCAATCTCTGACCTCAGCCTCTCAGCACTGGGATTGCAGGCACGTGCCACTGTGCCCTACTAAAAAAATAGATTTAATACTACTTCAAATGCTCAAAGAAAAGTACTATAGACATGTTTTAGGGGAACCCTGTCATTCAGGATCATGGCAGGCTTCCCTGAAGAAGTGAGTTTTGTCTGACTGATCAATGAGTTATTTTATTTTTGACATCAGGGGTTTTGTGTGTGTGTGTGTGTGTGTGTGTGTGTGAGAGAGAGAGAGAGAGAGAGAGAGAGAGAAAGAGAGAGAATGCTTCTAATAAAAGCAAAAAAAAACTTGCTCCCCAAACAAGCATGTTCACACGCAGCTTTAGTAATCTTTTTTCATCATTCAAACACCCCTGAAAATTGACCAAGGGCATCAGCACCATCTGCTCTGTCTGAAACCCTTTTTCCCTCTTCTGCTTGGAGCTTTCAGCACCATGGTCCTGCTTCTCCACACACGGGGCTGCACCCCTTCCTGCTTCCCTGGAGCAGGAAGTCCCTGCTGCTCTGGGTGGCAGTCACTAGCTGCATGTGCTATTGACTTTTAAGTTAGTTAAAATGTTTACAATGACATCTTTAAATTAAGTGTAAGTTCTTTATATTTAGCTTGGCCACACTTGCTGTTATGAGTCCTCACTAGCCATGGTAACAAATGTTGACCATGTCTACCGTCATGGGGCTGTGCTGCTTTAAGACATCTGGGACACACAGAGACTGGGCCTGGCTTCCTGGCCACCCTCCTGTGCTCTGCCTCCTCCTAGTTGTCCTCTAGAATCTCCCAGGACTGCGGCAGGAAGAGGGAGACTGTGTTCCACCATGATTTGCCCCACTGATAGGGCAACTCAGTTCAACAGCTATTCCAAACACCTTTTCTGGATACCAGGTCATTTGCTAGAGAGGGCCAGTAAGGGCATTTCAGATGTCAGGCTGGGAACAGAGGGAGGAGAGGCTCTTGGTCTCCAAGTGGAAATTGGTTTCTTCTAAAAATAACCCACCACTCAGCCCTCCCTGACCAGGGAAGAGGCCTGCCCCTAGGGGAGCTGCCCAGCGAGCCCTGATGTTGAGGTCTGTTTGATTCTGAAGGGTTTGGGTCACTGGGGGCATCGGTAAGCGGGGAGGAGCAGGGTGAAGGGTTGCTGATGCTCTGAAGTCGCCACCTCGCTGGTAGCTGCACCACGTTTCCTCCCACAGCTCCTTCATTCTTAAGTGTCTTCCCTGAGGCCTGGCCCCAGCGAGGAAGGACCGGAAGCCCCTCTGGAGCCCCCAGTGCCCTGGAAAGTGGCTTCACAATTGACCTACAAGGCGCTGGGCTGCAGTAATTGCTCTGCAAACATTGGCTCCGAGGCGCTGCTGGCCCTTCGGTCTGAACTCTGGCCAGTGTGAGCAGGGTCAATATTTGATCAAAGTGGGGAGAGGCCCTTTGGCTTTTCCACTGCTTGGAAAATGGAGTTAAGAGGGTTGTTCAGGTTTGCTCGTTTGCTGTAAGACTTAACCTATTTTGAAGGACTTTTATCTCTTCCTTATTCATCTCTCTAGACTCACCACCCATGTGCCCCACCCCAGGGTCACGTTCACTTTCCTGCTCTCAAGTTGCCAGGCCAGCGCAGGGTGAATGGCCCTCTTGTCCCTGAGTCATTAATAACCAGCCCTGGAATAGCCGTTGGGAGGCATATTAGGATGTAACTTGTGGAGAGTTACAGGATCCCTGCAGTTTTAGAAGTAGAAGAGTTCTCTTCCAAGTTCCTCGGTAGCAGGCAAACATCTATGTTAAATTTTCTGTTCCTATGACCAGCTCTCAGCTGTGGTCAAACTGAGGTGACCCTCCCATGTATCTGGGATCAACTGAAGAGCCAGGTCAGGCCCAGTGGGTGAGGGGAGGCTGGGAGTAGCTCTTCTGCAAACTCTGGCTTTTAATCATCGAAGCCAACTTTACATGGTTTAAATACTTCATCAGATACTCGGGCACAAAGCCTGGGGAGGTAGCTGACCAAGTGCTAAGAACAGTTTTGTGTCCAGAATTTTAAAGAGTTCTGGTGCTCTCCGTGCTGGTGGGACAGTTCCAGCACTAGCAGTGTGGGGAGTTTGGGTCATGTTTGTTCTTGTGCCCTGGACAGAGGACAATGGCCTTGCTGAAGTCAGTCCCTGTCCCTAGGCGGTACAGAGAGCCTCATGTTGTTTGGCATGGCTGTCCATGATGGGTTGCTAAATGGACTGTGATGTGCTTGTACCACGCTGTATAACTGTCAGAGCAAACGAGAGCCATCTCAGTTCCGTAGCTGAATCTTCAAGAAAGTTTATGAATAACACATGCAAGTTCCAAAACTATATTGACTGATGAACTATGTTAGCAGTTTTGCAGAAACAACAGAAACGGCAAGAAGCAGATACAGTGTTTGCAGGTACATAGATAGCATGAGCATATAAGTATTTTAAAAGATCCGGAAGGATGCCCTCTGAATTGGTGATACAGTCTCCTCTGAGAGACAAAGAGAAGAGACTTAAGCAAAGAGGAGCCTTCACTTTATCTTTAATATTCTGCTTTGTTCAAAAAGGAGATGGAGGCCGGTCTTGGTGGTGCATGCCTGTAGGTGGCAGCCTAGGAAGCCACGGCCGGGGCCAGGGATCGTGGTTCGAGTTCCACTGGGGGCACGTAGGGAGACCTAGTCCCCCCAAAAAATAGCTGGGCGTGGTGGCACGCACCTGTAATCCCAGCTACCTGGGAAGCTGAGGCTGCAGATTGCTTGAGTCTGTGGTACCCCGGGCAACATGAGCCTGCAGTTCCACAGGCAAAAATAGCGAGACCTAGTCTCAAGAAAAAAAGAAAGAAAGAAAAAGGAAATGGTATCCTTATTATTTGCCATATTAATATCAAGCACTTAAAAAGAAGACACATATGTGGGAGGTGAAAAGATCTAAAATAAAAAAAAAAAACCTGTTGTGCTCATTAGAGTGTAATGGGCAGAAAGTACACAGGGTAAGAAGATAACAGATGTAAAGAGCCTATCTAACATGAGGAAGAAAATGATAATCATGATTAAAATCACATTACCTCATATTTCCTAAGCCATTATTCCAGATCATTTCTATGGAATGTAAATGGTTAGAACTCATTACAACAAACCCCGGGGATATGTCCAGTTTACCTTGTCAGACTGGAAGCTGGGAGACAACTGTTGCTCAAAGCGCATGGGCTGTGAACCTAGGCAAGACGCGCTCAGCGGCTGCTCTCTGCTGTTGAAACGCACTTGGAATTCGTGGTCAGGGGAGCTGTGGTGAAAGGCAAGGGCGCTGCACAGCATGGCAGGCTTCCAAACCAGCCCCAGCACTTACCGACTGCGTAACCTTTGAGTTATTTAACCTCTGTGTGCCTCATTTTCTCCTCTGTGTAAGGGAGAGGGATAATAAAAATTCCTCTCTTGTGGGGTAATAGTAAGAACGAAAAGAGACTGTCTGTGGAAGGAAAGCCCTTAGAATAGTTGAGTGACTCTGTGGACTGTCAGGGAAACTGGAACCCTCAGAAACTAGGCCCTAAGAGCCAGCAGCTAGAGAGCCCTGCTCCCCATCCAGAGGCAGAGGTGTCCTCCTGTGCCCCATTAATACTGATTCACTTTCACCAAGCAGCTCAGTCTGCCTCCAGGTGGGTGAGACAGATGGTGGTGTTAAAGGTTTCCCAGGGTCAAGTGCGGTGGTGTGCACCTTTAATCCCAGCCTCAAAAGGGAGGCCAAGGCTAGGAATCGCTTGAGTCCGTGGGTTCGAGGCCCACCCCAGACAAATGTAGCAAGACCTAGCCTGAAAAAAAAAAAAAAAAGATAGCTGGGCATGGTGGCACACACCTATAATCCCACTACCTGGGAGGCTGAGACTGGGGATCACTTGAGTCCGCGGGTTCCCAGATCCGATCCGGGATCTGGATTACTCAGATCTGATCCTGGATTGGAACTATCCTGGGCAACATAGCGATACCTAGTCTCAAAAAATAAATAAATAAATAAATAAAGGTTTCCCAGATAAACGCTTTCACTTCCAAAGCGCACCTATCCACCCTCCTTCCTCCCAGCAACGCAGGAAAGAGGTACATTTTCACAGTAATTATCAATCATCAGCTTTTCTTGGCTCCTGGAAAGGTTCATCTTCCAAAATTCCTCATGGAACATTCAAGGATGTCCCCTTGGGGACTCCAGTAGCTCCTGGGGACTCTGGCTCCTCCGTCCAGGAGCAGAGCTTGGTGCACCCTCCTGTCTCCCAGGCATCTTTAGGCCACCTCCAGCTTTTTGCCTTGCCTCTCTCCTCTTCCCCTCTGGTGGGTTTCACCCAGGTGCACCTGGGGTCAGGAAGACCTTGGGGCATCTGTTTGCCAGTGAGTAATGGGAACAGAGGGCCTGGTGAGATGGTCCCTGGAGGCCAGGCCAACTCAGGATGAATCCTGGGACAACCGGGTCTCCAGCTAGAGTGCGCTGGGTCTGGGGTTTATTTTTTCCCCTCCAAGCAGATGAGTTTGCACTTTTTCAGTAACGCCTACAATTGCAGTTTCCCTCAGTCAGGTTAGGAGTTGCCTTGAGCATGAGAGAAGGGGTGGGTGGAGTGATGGTGCAGTGGATAGAGCACTGGCGGGACTCACTGCTCTGTGGGGTGCTGGGGAAATGAATCTTTCCTGGGCTGTGAAGTGAGCACTTTCTGGGGTCCTGGTGCGTTTGGCGAGTGGCCTGTGAGTGACCCAGCACAGGCCACCAGGATGTCAGTGACATCACAAGAGACCCTCTGCTCTTTGCTGGCCATTCAGCCATTCCCTGGGGTCAGGCAGGGAATTTTGCACAGAAGAGAAGCGCCTTCATTAACACTGGGGAGAATTACAAGAGAAACTGGGATGTCCTCTGTTTCAAACTGCGGGACTGTTCGTTGATTAATCTGCTTGGGTGTCTTGGGAGTGTGGGCACCGGGGTGTGTAGGGGATGCCTCTACCTCCAGTGACTGCCCTGTAAGGCTGCCGAAAACATCTCTTTCTGGGGGAAAACAATATCCCTGGGTGCAAACATCACAGTAGAGGAGGTATATACTGGCCAAGCAGGGGTCACCTGCTTGGTGCCTTAATGGGGAATTGGGCGGATATGTCGGTTTTGCAGCTGGAAAGCCTTAGTCATCTCGCAGGGTGGTGAGTGCCTGGCACAGCCTGATCCTGTGACGATGGCGATGTTGTGCCCTGGCATCCACCATGTGCCCAGACAGAGTCTCAGAATCTTTCTTAAGAAAAAAATTTTCAAGAAGCTACTACCTGTCAGCTGGCAGTGGCACCTAGAAATGGGCCTCAACCACCACCACCCCCTGAAGTTGCCATGTCCTCTCTTTCCCCTCAGAGGGAAGTGAACTGTGCCTCTTACAGGGTCAGTGAGTGGCCTCAGGACCTGAACTCAGTGTCCAGTCCAGTCAGGAACTCTAGCCTCCTGCCCAGGACGCTCGCTTGGCTGAGGAAGCTCTTTTGGCATCACCGAGCTCTCCGGTGGTGGTCACGTGGGGGGTGTCATCCACCCTCCCTAGAGGGAAGGTCCCTGTGTAGAGAGCAGACTTCTCCCTACAGCCAGGAAGGTCGGGAGGGGGGCAGCATGGTGCTCACTGGAGCTCATCCCACGTGCCCTGTCCACCCACCCCGTCCTGCCTCTCTTGTGGAATAATAAACCCCAGCTCTGCCAGGAGCAGCTTCTGAGTCAGGCTGCACGGCCGGCCCTGCTCCCAGCTGAACACCTTGTTTTTCCGGCATCACCCGGGTCACATCAGGGTGTGTTCAGGTGTCATGTCAGGGCGGCCCTGGAGCGAGGTACTGCCTCTGTCATCTTGCTCCTCCTCCGGTCCCAGCCCCAAAGGTCTGACCTAGAAAATTCAGCTCTGAGGCCCTGTCATCCCCTCGTTGGATAATCAACAGGAAAGTTGTCTGGGAAGTAGGTGGGGGGACAATGTCCCCCTCTCCAAAGTGGAGCATGAAGGGAAGGAAGATCTTTGGTGGCAAGGTGAGTGTTTGTGTGCATGTGTGTGTGTGAGCACATGCGTGTGTGTGTCCAGACTCTGCGAAGCCTTCAGCTGTGACCGAGTCACTCCCTTCCCACAGGAGGGGATCAGGTCAGTCCTGGCACCTCTAAAGGAGTGCCAGTGATGTGCTTGGCATCAGACTTGGTTCTGGGGCCCTGGAGGGAAAAGTCAGGGTGGGCCTGGGTGGGAGGGCCAGGCTGAAAGCTGGAGCTGGAGCCAGAGGCAGCACTGGTGGAAGGATCAGGGCAGATGGAAGGCACAGAAAAGGTGGGCGGCCCAAAGTGGAAACCACCACCACCGAGCCTCAGGCCATGGGCATGTAACCAACTTGCTGAGCTGGCTCCCTGACCCAGGGCCCCAGGCGCCTGGGCATCCCATCCCCCCCAGGATAGCACCCATGGGTTCTGCTTTTGACTCTCTGAGAGTATACATGTAGGAGCCTGAGCCGAGGGAAGATGGGCTGTGAGATCTCTGCCTCTCAGGGATTTTCGCTGTCATCAGGCCATTGGAGGAGTTCTTGGAGAACTGGAGCTGTTTCTTGATAATCTCAATTTAGCTGAAGCCAAGAAAAAAAAAAAAAGAGGTTTTACATTCCCCAGAGAGTTCTACGTTGTTTGACGGCAGATGCCCCCAAAGAGCTTATAGGATTCCTGGTGCCAAAACCCCAACTTTCCATGTGGGGCAGTTCGGGAGTGATGGAAAGTTCAGGCTTTGTTGTCAGACAGAACTACATGGGTTTGTGCCTCGGCCCCCACCTCTCACCAGCTGTGTGTCCCTGGGCACAAGACTCCAAGACTTTCAGCCTTCTCACCTGCAAAATGGCCTTAATGACAGAAGCTGTCTTAAGAGATTTCTTGAAGAGGCACAGGAAATCTCTTCCACTGAGCATGCGCTTTTTGTCCAGTCTGGGCTGAGGGGAAGGACATTGTCCTGGCCACACATGGGTCTTGAGCATCCACCAGCTGCAGTATATGAGGCTCCAGGCTGGCCAGGAAATAGCCCCAAGTGCCAGCCAGGCTTGGTTCTGTCTGCTAATTAGGGAGCATTTATCTGGTGCCCAGCAGAGCAAAGTGGCCAGTTTGGCCGCACTGGAAGCCTGAGCTCAGAGCTGGAAGGCCAGTAGGGTGGGAGTCCTGGGGCTAATGGACCATAGGCAGATGTACCTTAAAAGAACAAACCACACAGGAAGCATGATGCTGGTGCTTGGGCTGCCATGGAGATGCTTGCAGAGTGGGACTGTGGCCTGCCGCAAGCAGCTATTCTGCCCGCTGAGACCATACCCTGCTGGTCTCCTGGGGCATCTCAGGTGAAGGCCTGACTGTCTGCCTCCCCAAGGAAATGGGCTTTTATTCCAAGATTTCCGGGGCTTCATGCAGCATCTTGGAGCCTGGTGCAACGGAACCCCCAGTGGGAGGTGGAGGTCTGTGTGCCCAGTGGGCCCTGGGTGTACCTGCTCCTCCCTCCATGCTTCAGTGCAGGGGGTGGGGGCAAGGCAAGACCTGGAAATGGACCAGCTGTGGGACTAACACATGAGATTCTGTAGTTCATTTGATGTATTTTTGTGGTGCACTTGGGACACTGTTAGTCCTGAACACTTAGGCTTCACAGCTGCACAGCTGCAAGTCAGGGGGTGGGAGGGTGCAACCACCTCTCCAGAAGGGGAGGGACAGGATTTGGACCACCTGGTCTGACTCTGGAATCTACACGCTAAGCCCTTTCTGTTCACTACTGTGGCCCCTATCTGCCCTGAGCACTGCAGAGTCAGCCTGGGACACCACACACCTGGGGGAGAAGAGGCCAACAGAGCTGCTGTCCTGTCTGGTTGGGGAGGGTGTGTGGGGGGAGGGGGCTCACCTATAGGCATTCCTTGTGGACCAGGTGACAGTGCTGGCATGCTGCTGGGGAGGTTGCCTGCCTCTGCTGGGTTCCCATGAGTGCCAGCTGTGACTCTTCCCCCTCTCAGATGAGATGTGACTGCAGTCTCTCTTCCCTGGGGAGTATTGTGCTTAGAGTCCCATGAGCGTGGAGGAGTGGGAGATGCCGGTGCTCTCATTCCTGAATCAGGCTGCCCCAGAGACTAGGGCAAAACTGGGGATATGGCAAACAGGAACTTCAGGCTGCTCTTTTCCCTCTTCCTCTTCTCTGGTTCTCAGGGGGTCTCCTCTTCTGTTCCATGTCTAACCCCTCCACCCCTTGCTAGCTGTTCCTTCAGGGCCATGCCCATCCCACTCTTGCCCCTGCTAGAAATAGCTGAGCAGTGGACATCTGACCAGCAAAGGGAGAGGCCCTGTAGCTTCAGGATGGCTCCTAAAATACTGTACCAGCTGTCATGATCTGGGTCAGGTAGCATCAGGGATGAGCCTGGGCAGGGCTCCCTGCTCTCTTGGGTACCTACTCTCAGCAAGGGGCACTTTTCTGACTTAAGCCTCTGTCATCAAGTTGGGGGGTGCTTTGGGGTGAGCACCTGCTAGGGGTAAGTCACTGGTCCAGGGTAGGGCTGAGGGGGTGGACATAGATGGGCTAGCAGCAGGCCTGTAGGTCAACCCTCTGCCTACAAGGCACATGTGGGCTTGCTTCTGCCACACCCAGCTCCTGTCCAGACCCTGCTCTCCTCAACCTCCTCCTGCTTCCTTGCTCGCCTCTACCACCTTCTTGTTGGGACTCCCCAGAGCTGCCTCTGCCGACCCCTCCCAGCTGCCTTTCTGCACTGCAGCCTGCCAGCTTCTGGATTGTTGATTTTCAACGGGGGAGATTTTTCATCCTACAGAAAATAATAGAGCGGCCATCAGTGGACCTGCCTCCCAGACTAACAGATGTTGTGTCACGATTTCCTTCCTCCCACCTCTGGTCTGTGGAGGTACTAGGGCATTTTACTGAGTGGGCAGAACTGGAGGTGGGTCTGGAAGAACTGGGGCTTGGGTAGACTGAGGCTCGAGTCCAGGTGTGGAGTCAGGACTGCATGGAGCCTGCAAAGGCCAGGGAGACCCCTGTTTCCTTGAGGATGGAGCCCGGCAAGCCAAAGAGCCAAGCCTTTCTCTCCTCCTCGTCCTGCTCCTTCCACACTCACCCTAAGCCCACCTGCCACGTTTACGAGGTCGCCAAAAGGAAACCGTCACCTGGG
The DNA here is from genome assembly GCA_004024945.1 of Uropsilus gracilis. Taxonomy (NCBI): domain Eukaryota; kingdom Metazoa; phylum Chordata; class Mammalia; order Eulipotyphla; family Talpidae; genus Uropsilus; species Uropsilus gracilis. Next base: position 58,428 of record PVHY01006744.1, read on the forward strand.
TCAGCAGCAGAGCCACCACCTGCGCCAGCACCTACAGCTGTGCACCAGGGTGGTCGGGAGGACACAGCTCTGCAGGGGAGTTTTCTGACTACATTTCCAAGTTCCCTGGCAGGAGTCACATTCTCCCCCCAGGAGAGCTCGTTAAACAGCCGGTCACAGCGCCTGGGAAGCTTGGGCAGCGGGAGGCTGGCCCTGGTGGTCCCGTCACTGCAAGGGCTGATTTACAAGGTTTCCCCTGCAGAGTTGGGATTGTTATTTGGGGGGGGGGGGTTTCTCATTTTTCCATCTGAACTCAGCCTTGCCCTCTCCTATTGAGACTGGAAGAGATACTAGGAAGCCCTTGGTTATTGAACTCCCAGAAAGGAGAAGTTACAGGGAAAGGCTCCCGTGGCCTGAATTGCTAAGCTCAGGGGCCAGAAAGAAGGCCTGGAGGCAGCAAGTGTGGCCCCTCAGGCCAGCTCCAGGGCCCTAGGCTGCCTACGTCAGCTTATAGAAGCACCTGAAGTGCCAAATGGAGTTAAGCCCAGTTGAGACCACCCTAAACCTAGAATTGGAAACCAAGAAAGAGGTCTGTGCTTTACTTTTTTTTTTAGAGATTAGTTCTCATTATGTTGCCCGGGGGGTTGTCTCAAACCCACTGATTTAAGTGATCCTTAGCCTCAGCCTCCCAGGTGACTGGGATTACAGATGCATGCCACCACTCCCAGCTTGTGCTTTACTTTGTCTTACCTTTTCCGATTTGTTTCAGCAGACCTTGTCTGAGCCCCTATAAAATCTTAGAGATAATGAAGTCTTGTCTTGTGCTTACATAGGACTCTGCTCCAGGCAGTCATTCAGGAACCCTAGCTCTCCTATTTGGGGACTCCATCTCTCATGGATCTCTGTATGCAACCAGCAGAGGAGGGAAGAGAGTATAGAGGATACAGGGAGATCTTACAGGCCTTCTGGAGGAGGTACACGTCCCCCTGCTCATGTTCTGAGGGTCAGAATTCAGTGGCTGGAACTCCCAACAAGAGTATGGGAGGTGCATCGAGTTGTGTGCTCAGCTAGGTCTCAGACACAGTGGGACAGAGGACATAGTGACATTTGCAGGCTTTGAAAGGGGACAGGTGTCTAAGAAAGTACTAATACTGTCATGGTAAGTGCAGTTCTAGAAGTGTGATCTAGAGTAGGGACAAACTGAGAGATAAACCCATGCAAAGGCCTCAGAGGTAGTCAAACCAAGAACTCCCATTAATCTGGGCCTTCCCAGTAAGAGGAACAGCATGTGTAAAGGTACAGAGTGCTGGAACAGGGGACGACTACAGGTAGCTGTGCAGGTCTTACGGATGGCAGTGGTACCTGAACATGAGGTCAAGGTCATCAGGGCAGGGGTTATGAATAGCTTCAGGTTTTATGGAAAATAGAGAGCCAGCAAATGGCATGAAGCTAGAGGTGAACCATCAAAATGGGAGAGGCTATGGCAACTCAAGGACTGGTGTGCTTAGTACTTCAGAGAGGTTTCATGTATGTTTTGGTCTCATCTGCTGTGGTGTTTCTCATGCTTCTGCATGAGTCTGGGAGCAGGGCAGGTGACTTCCCAAATTGCCTGGGACAGCAGTGCTCATGGTCAGACTCCATGGGTCTGCTGGGCTTGGCTGGGGCCACCTGACACCATGGAGCCTCATTGAGGTTTAGCATCTTTGAAGAAGCTTTCTATACCTTTCCTGAGTTTTAGGATGTTGGTGCTGGTCCACAGCTGCTGTTGATCCACAGCTTCAGCTCCTTTCCCAGGCAGAGGAAAAGCCAAGCCTTCCCCTTGGGAAGGGCAAGTCCATATGGTTAGGCCAAGGTTATGGGAAGAGCTGGATCCCACCCCCTCAATCCCAGGCTCTTCTTTGGCCTATTTCTTTTATTTTTCCCATTTGCACCAGATTTTCGGACAGAGAGGGGTGAGGACTCAGCCTGAAAGCTCCCAGGTCCCCTTTATAATGGAAAACAAATACTTGGAGAAGAGAAAGAAGACAGCTAAGGATATTGGGTTGTCAGTTAGAAGCATCCCACTTGGCTTCTTTCCAAGGGCAAAGCGCGAAGGGAACACTTGGGCACGAGTGCTGGACTCTCACTGTCTTGGACAGCTGCCCAGCCCCAGGACCACTGAGACTCTGTCTTGACCTCATCTCTGCAAAGAATGGACTTGATCCCATGGTCCCAGGATGATTTTGGGATCTCTGTTCTGGGCCATTTGGAAGGATAACCAGAATGAGAGAAACTGGGCGACTTGGGGTTTGGGTTCTGCCAAGATCATCCTCCTTCCTCTCCTCCTCACCATTTGTCCTCTTGCTCTTTGTCAAATGATCCTCAGGGGCCCACAGAGGAGAGGGAAGTAGCTGGGTAGCTTTTGGGAGGCTTAGACACCTCAGGAGTTATGGGTCTCTGGGAGGGGACAGGGGAGGACACAGGGCAACCTCAGTCAGAACCTGCTAGGACCCACACATACACACACACACACACACACACACACATGCACACGCACGCACACACATGCAGGCTCATTGGCTCATCACAGGCTGGTTTAATTCCTGTGAAGGCATGTGTCAGCCAACACCCTGGGCCAATGCCAGGATGTCTCTGGCGATCTGTCCCCCACACAGATGTCTCTTTTACCACAACTCCATCCCAATGGCTGAGCAGATCTGTCTTTCTAGAATCTCACTTTCACAGTGTCCCCCCTCTGCTCAGCATCCTCCACAGGCTCCCTGTTGCTTCAGGGAGGAAATCCAGGTTCTTCCTTAATTCCCCTCTAGCTCTGCCCTCACACTGTCCAGCCCTCACTCTCCCTGACTCAGAGTCCGGCCCCTCCAGCCCCAAACCTTCTGAATGAAAGGAAGAGGGGACTGGCACAGTGGGGAATGGGGAGGGGATGGAGGTATAGCTCCAGGACACTAGGAAACCACCTCTCAGGCTCTGAGTCTAGAGGGAGGCCACCCCTTTACCCAAAGCTGGGGCAGAGCTGATGGAATCCAGGATCTCTGACCTGTTCAGTGGCCACCAGCTGCCCAGGTGGTCAGAGCACCACGCCCTTGCCTCCAGACCAAGGCAAGTGTGAGCTGTCTTGTGTTGTAACCAAGTGCAAGAGCTTTAAGTGAAGGCTGGGGAGCAGTGGGTGAAGGGCTCCGAAGGCTTCTCCATAACTGGCAGTGAGGGTAGATGGGCTAGCTGACAACCCCCAGCAGCTCCCCAAAGCAGAAAGGCTGGAGGGGGAGCATATTGCTGAAGTTTCTTCACCTTGAACTAAGAGATCCCTTTGACCAAGCACAGGAGGTCCAGCACCTCGCTCACCATTTAGTCCACATGCTACCATAACGTGGCTGTTTTCACTCACGCTCACCTTACGGATGAGAAAAGAGGGTCCTAGGGAGGCTAAGGTGGCCAGGGGCCTGTCATTAAGGAGGAATACGCTGGAATTGACTTCAGAACTCAAGCATTCCGTTGCTAACTCGAGTGTGAAAGTAGCGCCTGGAGGTCCTGAGAGGTAGGGAGGCTCCTGTTGGCTTCCTCTGCTGACGCACCACTCTATTTTATACACACAATTTCCCTTTTCAATTTTACACTGGCTCCAAGGGAGGAGAAAAAGCAGGTTTGACCCCATTTCCCAGTGGAGGAGGCTGGGAGAAGCTAGTAGGAATAATCCCATCTGGTGTTTGGTAGCACTTTCTCACCTGTCCTCACCTTGGAGCTTTACAGCATGGAGTCGGGGCAGGTGTTTCACAGGTGAGTCTACTTCCTCCAGAGCAGCCGTGCAACTTGCCCAAGCTGCCTGACACGTCCTTGACTGACTGGAACTGGAACCTTCCTCTCCTGACTCTTATCCCATGCATTCTCTCCAAAGGCTGCGGGGCAGTATGGTGGGGTACAGGGAATGAAACCAGGGTCATTTCAGGGAAAGATGGGGGTAGCCCCTGGTTTAGACAATTGCCAAATTTGAAGAAGTGCCCCTAGGCTGGTGCCTTCCTGCACATCTGTGCCTGGGCATCTTGCTCTCAGCCCAGACCCTTTCACCTTGATGTAAAACACGTCCAACCAGTCCCCATGCACCCTATGAGCTGCTGGGAAAGCCCAAGGCCTCCTCCCCAGGCCCAGCCCAGACCCAGCTGCTGTTCTTGGCCTCCCTGCTGCCTCCCGACTCTGACCTGCAGCTTCTGGTGCACTTTCCCTGGCACTCAGGGCACCTCCACGGGGGGAGGGTGGGGGGGCGGGGGGGTAATGGAGGGGAGATGGAGACCTTTCAAAATTCCAGTGGCTGGGACTTCCCTCTGCCCCAGTCACTCCCTTTCTGTGTGCTATTGAGCAAGTTACCTAACTTCTCCGTGCACCCATCCCCTCATCTATAAAGCACAGGGTTAATCACACCTGTGGTCAGCACGTAGTAATTGCTCCATTTTTGCCTCAGTAATTGCTCAACACTCTAATCCTGTTTTGACTCCCATAATACCGTGAGAGGTAGGCAGGGAACGATCAATTCATTGATTTTTTTTTTTTTTTTGAGGTGTACAGTCCTGCTAGTCTCTCACTCCTGTGTGGTTGGCTGTGGCAAGTGCAGAGGTGGGTCTCCTTGGAGTTGAGATCTGAGCTCTGGGAAGGCAGGAGAGCTCCCGGCACAGGGTTTGCAGAGTCAGACCAGAGTCAGGAACCCATGCTAGAGAGTATGTGCTCCTGGTGGCGTTTGTGCCCAGGGTGCCAAGCCAGCACCTCCTGAGCTAGGATCGTGGGAAAGCCAAATCATAGTGAGGTGTGCAGGCTCCGTGGAGAGGCTGTGACTTGGTGTTCCTTCAATGGTGGTCTTTAAAAACCTGTTCAGAATGTCCTCAGCATTCGTACGAAGGTGGCGGGAAGTATGAAGAAGGACCCCTGTGACACTGAGTTGTCCTGAGTTTTTCATCTCAGACTCATCAGCTCCCAAGGCACAAAGCCATCACCGGACACAGCTGCTGGAGGCTGCAGTTTAGTGAGCTTTATTACTCAAACAAACATCTAGGGTGGCTCACCTGCCATTTTCCACACAGTGCCAGCCTCGAGATGAGATCTGGAAATGACTCTCCATTTCATCCCTTTAGGATGCCCCAGCCATCCCTGTAGAGTGGCATGTTGGCATTTGCCCTAGCCCTGCTCTGGTGCCAACCATGTGGTCATCCTGCAGTCACCAGAATAAATGATCACATGCTTTACCCTCGATCCTGCCACACACACTAACGTGGCCAAATTTCATGGGACTCTTGGACAAGCCAGTTCACTCCAGTCTAACTGCTTCATCCTGACCCTCCCATTGCCAAGCCTCTGAATTCCCCATCCCTCCCTCTGCATGTTGGCCTCCCTTTCCTGGCTATCTTTAGTCCATGCCCTAGCTTTACTGTATCCTACTCTGAGGACTCTCTTGGCTCCCCTAGCCTCACTGACCTTGTCCCTTCCTGAACCCCCATGCATGACCTGTTATGGCTCTCAGCAGGCTGGCACTCCTGTAGTGTTTCTAGATAAACCTTGTGGATCCACGTGGGTCTCCCAGCTCCCCATCAGATCACAGAACACAAATCATTGCCCTTCAGCTGAATCCCACTCGTGCAGTACCTGGAATGTCATGTGGTTAAAGATTTGATTGGGAAGAGATTTGAAGTCTTGCATGTTTTATAGAAAATGCTCAAGGATGATTTCTTTGACTTGTTAAGGACTTTGGAACCTGGGATGGGCTCCCTCTTAAGGTTGGGGTGTGTCCCAGGGCTTCAGCGCTGCTCTATCCAGGCCCCAGCAACTCCTTGCCAGGGTGGGCATGTCTTTTCAGACTCCTGTCTCTCTCCCTGGCTGCTGCTTCAGGGATAGTTGGAGTGCCCAGTCTGTTTCCTGAAGGCTGTAGTGGTTTTGGCAAGACAGTCTGTGCCCTTCTGTCCACCCACTTTCGTCCTGGGAGGTTCTGAGCCACTGTCATGCTGCCCCCTGCCTGCACTGCCTTTTCTGTTTACACAATTTGTCTGCCATGGAGTTGCATCATCCCCCTCACTGTGTAGACAGAGATAAGAGCCTTGCAAAGGGTTTCTTAGTAGCTGTGCAGTCGGAGCCTAGGCTCCAGACACAAGTGCTCTGCTGGTTTTTTTTTCTCACTTGACTGCAAAGTGGAGTGTCCTTGGAGTGACAAGAAGGGAATTGTGTGTGTATGTTTTTAAAAATTGATTGCATACACATATATACATATATATATTACATCATTGTATATACTTCAAGGTTCTCCCACCACCTTGTCACCCATGAACCATCATATTGATCTCTTGTGCCCGTCCCTCCTCCGGTTTTACACACACACACCCTTACTCTATGCTTCAGTTCTGCTGACAGTTTGTTAGTGTTAAGTTTTACTTGTCTTTGTGTTTGTTTGTTTAAGGAGGGAATTTTAATGCTTTCTCTCTAGTCCATGTCTGTGCCCTCTGACTCCATACTGTATTGTCTGAGATCTTATTCTCTCTCTTTTCTATTCTTTTATTGGGGTGAAAGATGCATCATATAAAATTACTATTTTACCTTTTTTTTTTTCATTGTACAGCCATTGGCATTCAATATGTTCACATGCGCTTACTCTTTCACATGACTAACTGTTGTCATTATTCCTCTCCAGAACATTCATTTTACTTTCTCTTAGGATCTTGTGTCTTAAAACTTCTAGGGGTTAATTTCTTTTAATTATTAAATGGGCATGGGAACTCTTCAAGGTCCAAAGGTGTGTGGATTTCTTCAAGGTTCTATTTGATTTTGTATCACTTTATAATGGTTGTAAATATTGACAGTTTTATTTTTTCCTTCTCAGGCTTTATGCCTCTCTCTCTCTTTTTTTTTTCTTGTGTTATACCTTGGCACACATCTTTAGTACATTCAACCTGTATAGGAGGACTGAGGGTGGGCAGTGTCTTTATTTTGTGCTAATGATTCTTCACTAAGGATTGTTTTGGATAAATAGGCATTTTCAAATTAAGGAAATTCACCCCTATTATTTTCTAAATTAAAAAGAATTATAAATGGATGTTGAATGATATTGAATATTTCATCTACATGTAGGAAAATGGTCCTATAGATTTATCTTTTATTTGATAATGTGGTAAATTGTATTAATATATTCTCTAATGCTGTACCATTCTCATGCCTTGAGTGAACCTTAATAGAAATGTAACTGTATTGTTGGGATTTCTGAATTCATTCTTTCACTTAATTTACTCATTTGTACTTTGGTAGTCAAGATCCCAGGGTTTGAATTTTAGTTCCACAGCTTGCCAGTCTGGACTAGTTATTTAATTTCTCTGTGTTTTGGTTTCTTCCTCTGAAATATAGGATAATAATAATTCCCACCACAAAGAGTTAATATGAAAATTCAATGAAATAAGGCATGTACAAATTCTTAATACAGTACCTAACACAGAATAGGTTTCCAGTAGGTGTTATTTTTATATAAAAAAAAAACATTTATCAAGTCACCTGCTTTATAACAGAACCTGTGCTAGGTGCTGGGAATTCAGAGTTAGGGTAACCCCGTAACCACATTAGCCATCACAGGCTAGAAGTACTTTTACACTTTTTTTTTCTTGACATAATTATTAGTTTAAAAGAAATTAAAGTCTCTGGAAGTTGTACTAAATGTATGTAGCAAATGAGAAACCCTTATTTAAGAAAATCTAAATTTTGGTAGGTACGGCAAGAGGCTGTGGCATTTGGTCCACAACCCACTCCCTCACCTCCCCCATCTCAGCTTGACAGGCTTGACAGGACTCTGTAACCCAGAGCACTTGGCTTCCTTTGCCCCCAGATCCCAGTATAGTTCTACTGGAGTAATTACAAGGGTTGCCAGGTTTGAAACATGTAACTATACAATAACAATAATAGTAATATAATAAATATTTATTTATAATAATATAGTAATAACAATAATAATATAAAAGAGAGAATATAACTACATAAGAGTAATGCTTTTTTTATCCCATTGGAGTTACTATAAATCTAAAATTGATTCTGATAAGGTAAGATGTATACTGTAACCATTAAGAAATAATTCAAAGTAGTGGAAAAATCACTAGAGGAATTAAAATGTTATACTAAAAAATGAGAGAGGTATGACTGTATTGACATCAAACAAAATAGACTTTAAATGAAAATGTTACTAAATAAATGGGAAGACATCCCACATTCATGAACTGGACAATTTAATATCTACTATCTTAACTTTAAAATATTACTATCATATTATCTACAGAGTTTAAGCCTTCCTATCAAATCTCAGCTGATTTCTTTGCAGAAATGACAAGTTGATCTCAATATTCATCTATATGAATTTAAGGAACTCCACATAGTCTAAACAATCCTGAAAAAGAAAAACAAAGTAAGCTCACAACTCCCTGATTTCAAAACTTAATACATCAAGACACAAGCTGTTGCTAGGAGAAAATATGAAAAGCACATCTAATTAATGACTTACCCAAAATATACAAAGAGCTTTTTAAATTCTACAATAGGAAATGAACAACTTGATTAAGAAATAAAGATAAACAGGCACCTCACCAAAGACAAATAAGCAAACAAGCCCATGAAAAAGTGCTCAACATCCTAGGTCATTAGAGAATTCACATGAAAGCCACAGCAAATTCATATACACCTGTGTTAGAATGGTGAAAGTCCAAAACACTGACAACACCAAATGCTGGTGAAGATGTGGAGTTGTAGGGACCTTCACTCGTTGCTAATACAGCCATTTATGAAGACAGTCCGGCAGCCTTTTACAGACATGCTCTACCACAGAATTCAGCAATTACCTTTCGTGGTATGTATATGCATTAGTTGAAAGCATGTCTACGCAAAAACAAACCATGAAAGGACACAGAGGAAGATGACAGGCATATTGTTGAAGAAGTAAAAGGAACCACGTGTGTCGTGGGGATGATTTCCACTCTATGAAATTTCAGAAAACACAAAACCATGAGACAGAAAAATGTCAGGGTTGGGGGAGGGAATGAGTAGGTGGAGCACAGAGCGTGTTTGGGACAGTGAAACTACTCTACCTGGTACCCTGATGGTGTCTACATGTCATTATACACTTGTCCAGACTTGCAGAACATACACCAAGTGTGAACCCCAAGGTCAACTGTGGATGTTGGGTGGTAGTATTGTGATATAGGTTCATAGCCAACCACAAATAGGCCACTCTAGTCTGCGATTTTGATGGTAGGGGGACCAGGAGTATGTGAGACCAGGGAGGATATGCAACTCTGTACCTCTGTGCAATGTTGCTGTGAACCTAAATTGCTCCAAAACATAAAGTCTGTTGAAAACGAAAACAGTATGACACAAAACTGCAATAATCGGGATGGTGTGACACAGAAGTCAGATGTATAGATCAAAGGAAGAGATAGAAGAACTAGGAACAAACCTATGTGTTTCTCATCAACTGATTTTCTGCAAGGGCTCCAAGCCATTTAAGTCTTCTTAAGCAAGGAACTAAAGACAAAAAGAAAAAGATCACAGAAGCCCACTTCTTGTAGAATGTTCCTTTTGTTCCTGACCTGACAATGGTGACAAGGATTAAGGTTTGTGGTCGGGGCCCCCAAGCTGGAGTGGCTGGGAACTCCATCCTCTCAGAAGCGTCCAGTCATCAGCTTCCTGGGCTGCAGATGTCCCCCAGCTGGACGTGGAGCCCAACCTTCTCTCCCCCATTACTGTTGCTGGGCACTACTCAAGAACTGCTGCCGAATCAGCTCCCTGTCTGGGACCGGCGCTTGGAGCTGGGCTGTCCTGTATCGCTCACACTAGCCACCCCATAGATAAACAGCCTGGCGTCCTCCACACCCCGCGAAATCCTGATGTGGCTGCGAAAGGCTTGGGAGCCAGACGCCTCTCACTCTAAGAAGGACCCTGGCCTTGCTTTCCCTCCAGCCTGAGTCAGGCCCTGGCTGCAGTGACTGGAGAATCCACTTCCTGCCTGAAAAGGTGGTCGCAGCAGAGCTCTCTGCTGGGAGGAGCCTTCCTTCCTCCCTCCCACGCACCCAGGCTTCCTCCTCAGGAAAGTCTCTTGGTGAGACAGCCCTTCCCTTCAGCTTCCATGGGAGCGTTGTGCATGTCACACCCAGCCCTGCAGTGTGCACACGAACTGGGTCACAGAGCCACTTTCCAGCCTGCAGGGCCCTCGGGCTGGGTGACTTGGATTGTATCTCAAACATGAACATGGCCCCAGGTGATTATAGCCAACCTCCCCCAATCCCCCACCATGTTTCCACCCTTCCTCAGTACAGTGCTTGGGCCAGCCACTGAACCCTGGGCTTTGCCAGCCCAACACAAGCTCAGCCGGGCTGCCTTGTGTCAGTTTGCTCTCCAGTAGGGGGATGTGCTTTCTTTGAAAGGTGACCTGTGAGCAGAGAAAGCATCACCAGTCTCTGCTTAGCCTTGGGGTGACAGGGAGGGCAGATGCTCAGGCTCCGCTGACTGGGCGGGGATGGTGGGGTTAAGTGACAGGTGTGGGCTGCACTTGAGGGTGGGGGCAAAGGGGAGCAGGCTAGCCAGGCACAAAGAGCCCAGCGACCCAGGACTTTTAGCGATGGTCTTGTCTTGGCCTCAGGGGGACCCAGACTAAGCCAGAAATAGAGGAAGAGGGAAACCTGTTACAGAGGAGAGGCCAGCTGTAGAGCATCCTTCCTCTGAGAAGCCTTTTGAGAGGAAACACAAATCTGTGAAACTATCAGATGACCCTTGACTTCCCAGAGGCACAGGAACTCACTGGGGGACATCAGTTTGCTCTTGGCAAGGAACATGACTATCAGAGATGGCTTCACCTCCTGTAGGAAGCCTTCCCTGACTTCCTCCTTCAGTTCCTGCAGGCCTCTGTCACACACCCTCACCATGCCCCCTCATCCCAGAATTGTCTCCCACACCAGAGCAAACTTTCACAAACTGCTGTTAAGTCACTGTCTTTACACCCAGGAGCTCAGGATGTGGATCCCACCTTCAGCATGCACGGTACCTGGTAATATGTTCAAATGGGGGTGGAGCCGGGCATGGTGGCATGCGCCTGTAATCTCAGCTACCTGGTAGGCTGAGGGTAGGGATCACTTGAGTCTGTGGGTTCGAGACAACCCCGGGTAACATAGTGAGACCTGGTCTCTAAAAAAATATTAAAAATTAAATAAGTAAATAAAATGGGCCTGGAGCATGTGCATATGTCAAGGTATGAGGTTGTACCCCAAAAGTACATAGATTTATAAACACTTTAATAATAAAACTTGGTTAAGAAAAACAAACTGTGGGGGCCAGAAAATGGCATTTTTAACACCCCTCTTCTTCCTCCCCCCCCAACCTCCCTGTATGGGCAGACTGCAAGGCAACATTTCAGAAACAGCTCACCCAATAGAAATATATACAACATGAACCACATCTGTAACTTTAAATGTTCTAATAGCCACTTTAAAATGTAATATAAAATGTAATTTAAGAAATGTAAGAGAAAACAGGTGAGACTTTTTTTAAATGTTTTTTCAACCAGGTGTATTTCCCAGTAATCAATACAAAAATTGTGGATGAAATGTGTGTTGCCTGAGCTATCTTCGCAACCTGGCCCATATTTTATACCTACAGCACATCTCAATGTGGAGTGGGCACATTGCAGGCACAGGTGGCAAGTGGCTGCCATCTTGGGCAGCATAGCCCTGGATTTTGCTTTGAAACCATCACCCATGAACTTGATAGAAATGTAGGAAGTCAGGTTCCTGCCAAGAGCTACTGGATCAAAACCTGCATTTTATTTTATTTATTTATTTTTATGTTTTTCTTAACCAAGTTTTATTATTAAAGTGTATATAAATCTATGTACTTTTGGGGTACAACCTTACACCTTGACATATGCACATGCTCCACCCCCATTTTATTTATTTACTTATTTAATTTTTAATATTTTTTTTTAGAGACTAGGTCTCACTATGTTACCCGGGGTTGTCTCAAACCCATGGATTCAAATGATCCCTACCCTCAGCCTACCAGGTAGCTGCGATTACAAGCGCATGCCACCATGCCCAGCTCCACCCCCATTTGAACATATTACCAGGTACCGTGCATGCTGAAGATGGGATCTAATCCTGACTCCTTGGGGTAAAGACAGTGACTTAACTCATTCCCTGCACCTGCCAGTGGACCTGGCATCTAGAAAGCACCGTGAATGTTTTTGGAGGAAAGGGATGGAGGCATGAAGCCTGCCTGCCCCTTCCCAGAGGGTACCACCCTCCCTAGGCACTGTTAGTGAGAATCTCACATCTGGAGGAGTTTTCAGTCAGAGAGCAAATGGATGTCAGAGCTGATGGGACACTTAAAGTTCCTGTAGTCTACCTCCTTTGAGTCCCAGAGAGATGCAGAAAGCTGGGTGAGCCCCACAGCTGGTCGGGCACAGCTGGCCATGTTGTTTCAGGAGGACAGTGTTTCAGCAGAAGGCAGGTCGCCCCACACCAAGGCATGTTACTAGGTCTACCTTTCAGTCATCTCTGTCCTCTTCCTCAAAATTGCTGTGGAGCCATTGCTTGGAGACCCCAAGCCTGCACTACACATGCTTTATCCATCTGTTTGTTCTCAGTCTTCTTGGCACCTGTAAATATGCATGGATTTCAACAAGATGAAACAAACCTCTATCAAGGAAGTGTGCGCCATTCATAGACTGCAAGAGTACTGTATGTACTACTATTACATACAGTGGTAAGAGGTCAGACGCTACCGAAACGCCCAGTACTTGGGAGGCAGGTGAAGATACTGTGACCCATCCTCGCATTGAAACTCTGGCACAATTAGCAAAGCTGATGGAGAAATACTTGTTGACATGGGGAAGTGCTCATTCTACAGTATAAGAGTATCTATGAACTTACTATATTTGCATGCATGGAAGAATGTCTGGAAAAGATTTATATCCCAACATATTAATGTTGCTTTTTCAGGGGGAGGGGCTGTGAATGATTCATATTTTTTGACCACCCACTGTTGCTGTCACATCTAGTTTTTCCCCCTTGGTGAACAGGAATTACTTATGTCATATAGAAATAAAATTTACACAATAGAATACAGGTGAGGAAATCAGGCACAGGATTTATTTGAAATTTATTGACTTTTTTTTTTTTTTTTTAGACAATCCTAAGTACATGTTTATAGTGTTTTGGCCTGTGCTTATATGCTGCAGGCAATTGGTAAATGTTTGAGAAATGGGCTAACTATACCCTGGTCTGAAAACTCATGAGCCAGCCTTTGTTAAATTTCAGCCTGTATTCAGGGAAGTGAAAGTTAAATATACGCAATCTGTCTTGTTTTGAGTTTGGAATTTGACAAGGACCCACCCTTCACGTGTGGGCTCTAAATAGTCTGTGCATGTTGGATTATGATTGTGCAAGAGAGAATCCTCCTAACATGTGCTAGAGCCGAATGGGGGAGTGCATGGATGGAAATAGACACACATATAAAATCAAGTGGGGGACCACCTGTCTCCACTGCCCATGCTAGGGCTTCAGTCCATGCCACCATCATAGGCTCCTAACTGGCCTCTCTGCTCCCAGCCCCTGGTCCTCTCACCACCCTGGAGGTCAGGCATCTTCTTTTGGTCTGGCCCGCCCTGCCCTCAGATCTCCTGTGCCTTAGCTCCTTTCCGACTCCTCTGCAGCCACACATCTTACTTCATTTTTTCTTCACAATCCTTCCTGATCCTGACAACCGGTATTTGGTTACTGTTAACCTCCTGGGAGGGAAGCCTCCCTCCCCCAAGGGCAGGGACTTGATCGCTTTTCTTTTGGGGGGGGG